>BJCN01147283.1:0-10089 GCA_018326445.1 Flaveria brownii
TAACGGAACTAACGGAGTTTGGTAACGGAAAATTACCGGATGTCACACGTTGTAACTCACATGCCTTGAAGACTCAGGGCGGAGAGAGATTTGGCCTTCATTGCTTGTTTTAAAACTTAAACTCTGGCAAGAGAGAAGCTGTGAAGCACCTTCACCAGCTGGTGCCTCACTGAGGGTAATGGGTGCTAAAAAGGTACCTATCTGAAGGTTCACAGGCTCAAATACTAGCCCTTTAGTCAAGGTTTCCCCTTCAAATCTAATCTTGGGGTCCATCTTAACATACAGTTGACCAATGGTCTTGCCTGCTAGCCTCTATCTATATAGTGTGGATCTCATCTTGAACTCTTCCAACACCCTATCTTGAATCCTATATGCTAATCTTACAGCTTGCCAGTTCTGACTTGGATTGGCAAGTGGAAGATTAATCAGATAGGTGCTCTCATAGAATGTCAAGTTGGAGAAGTTGAAGATTTCTTGTTGCCCTTGATATCTAGATATTACCAAGGCTCTTCTATCAATGTCATACCTCCATCCTATAATTGGATTCTCAGTATGATGAGATGGGGTAGGAATAGCCCTTAGTATACCATCCTCAAAAAAAGTTTGTATGAGTGAGTCGATATCAATGTGGACTTGAGGAGGTTACTGACTATGACAGTTGTAAGTGAGGTTGGCAAGTGCTCAATGTCCATACTCTGAGAAGAACTCTCAGGTTCTATGATTGCTAGGACTTTCTCCCTTTTCTGATCACCTTATTATATAGGTGAGCTGAAGGTTAGGTCCACCATATCATAGATTCTTGTGGACCTGGTTAAGTCCTTCTAAGTGGTCTCTCAGCTAACCTGCCCTTGAGATCGGTGATCTCAAGTGTCTGGTCATTGACCCTCTTTTGTAAGGTAGTCACCTAAGATTCCAGGTGACTAACCTTTGAGACTAAATAGGTGCATGTTTTAGTTAGTTTTTGCACCTTTAATTTCAGACTCCCCTCATCTTCATCAGAAAATCATGAGAGGATGAAAGAATAGGACCAAAGTCTTCTTCCTTATCACCAGCAATATGTTCTTGGCTATTGGATTTCCCCTACACCATGAGTGCTTCAGTTGAAGTGTCAATGGCCTGGGTTGGCATGGTTGAGGTCTTAATAATGTAATCACTTGCTGAAGTGAGAGTCTCTTCCATATGGACCTCCTAAACTTGTTCTGGGAGATCCACCTCAATATTGGGTGGATGATGTGGGCTAGACATGGGTGATTCAGGAGCACTCATCTTTCCTTAAGCAAAGGTGGAGAAGAGAGACTTATGGTACTCACTGAATCCCATGTCTTCATCATCATAGAATTCTAATGATTAGGAATAGGGTGGTATTCACCTTGCAGTTAGTTTTTGTTTAGTTATACTTTATAATAGCTTAGATATTAATGTAATAGGATCTAGTTTAATTTTTGTCTTATTTTATATTCTGTGGCAAGCGAAATTGCATGTGAAACTGCATGTGAAACTACAGGTTCGCCCGGAAGTTTCTCATGCCATGGTGCATACACTTTCGCAGTATGTGAAACTGTATGTGAATCTATGTCCTGTATATATATGTTTCTTTGATCTTCATTGTGTATCTTTTGGAGCTTTATTGATTATTATATATTTAAGTTCATTTCTTGTTTGTGTAACTGCTAGGAGCTTACATTTCATATATTTTAGCATTGTTCTTATTATTCTTCACAAACTCTCTTACAAATGGGTTTCATGTGTGATTTATGTTCATAGCACATCCTTAGTTGGTCCACAAGCTATTAGAATCAGTGACATCTTGTGGATTTCATTGTTAAACCTTCATCAAAAGCATGTTTAATCGATCGTTTGGATAATAAATATGGTATCAAAGCCTTTGTGCTCTAGATTGTTTGTGTTTTTGGGTAGTTTTGACATATTCATGTTGTCAATCATTTCAGAGCTATTTTACGTGTGTTATCTATGGATGTTGATTGAGGAAAGTGTGGTGTAAGCTTAGGAAACCTCTAAAATCATCAGAACTCAAATTGGTTGTGAACAGAGTGATTTTTGGGTCTTTTTCGCAAAACGGGGTTTTCAGATTTATCGTGCGAAACTACAGTTCTTCAGGCAAAACCATAGTGTGAAATTACAGATCCTAGGTAGCTTTGATTCCCTTGCGAATCTAAAAGGAAAGTCCTTCATTTTGATCAGTTTCCTTACGAAACTATCTTCCATTTTCTTTGAAGGAAAGTTCAATAGTTTTGACCGAAACTACTACCGAAACTGTTGGACTCAACAAGTGCATTAAAAGAATAATGCTTGCCATAATCAAATATAATGTGTTCTAACATCTAAACAATCATTAACTAACACATTAGTATCATTAACACTCATAACATACACTAATTTAGCTTAAACTTCTTTTTCAAGTTTGTAGATGAAAGGAATTTTTGCTAAGTGTGCACAACGGATGAAGAAAGTCTAAAGCGGATGACTATCGGTGAGCAGCAGATGAAGAATGAAGTCCCAAGTGAAGACAGTGGAAGAACAAGCACACACAGCGGATGACCAATGTCCATAGCTGATGAACAGCCCACAGTAGATGCTCATCCACAACGGATGAACACTTCACAGTGTACAACTAACAAGACAAACATTCAAACAAGTGTTCACAGCGAATAGCATCCAAGGCTTAGTGGATAGCTCATTTACAATCCACAGCAGATAGCATGTCATCCACAGCGGATGATCAACCATCCACAACAGATAGCATGTCATCCACAGCGGGATGATCAACATTCACAGCAGATAGCTTATAGACTTAGGATTATTTATGTAATTTTTTTACATAGGTATTTTAGTAACTGTACACAGCTTTTTGTATAGGCTATAAATAGCAGCATACCCTAATCCTTGGTAAGCTTTTGAACTTTCATTACAACCATGCATTTAATATTATCATTCAAGCATTCAAACACACATATACAATCTTTCACACACACATATATTCATATCATTAATCATGGGTTTCTGCACCATGATAATTGAGTGTTGAATATATAACAATTTATTGTTATATTGTGAGAGATTGAAAAGATCCTTGGGAAGATTCTTTTTATCTTGTTCTTATTCTTAAATGTTCAAATAAGTGGATTTCATCAGGTGGTATCAGAGCCTTGGCTCAAATCAAATACTGATTTTCGATCCTCTCATTCAACACAATGACCATGGTTCATTAGATTCATAACAAACATTTTTGAGCTTAAAAATCTTCACAAATCATTCTTCTACTCCAAACATTCAACAAATACATAAAACACGTTTCATTGATATGTTTTAATGTTATTGTAGAAAATTTTGTGTTGTTGAAGTTCTAAACAACATTCAAACACTGTTTTTAAAACAAAATCATAACAAAAAAACTCTAAAACCTCATCGGTTCTAAGGGTTTTGATAAAACAATGTTTGAGTATTGTTTCATCAATTTTCATTAAACAAACATTGTTCTTGAACATTTTAAATCATACAAAGTGTTTAAAATCATCATATTCAAGTGTATATACACTTGAATCAGGTTGTTTGCTTTTTAATCAACAAACCGATTGTTGATTATATGAAGAACACTACAGCCACCAACAAACCATAGGATAAACTCTAGTTTTCTAGTCATTTCATAATCTCTGGTGATTGTGTTGGTTAATCATCAAAATCAAAGAAGAAATATAATCTTCTTTTAAATTTTTTGAAAAAGTCGCTTTTTGATCTAAAAAGATAACTTTTAAAAATAAAATATTTGTTTTTGGGGTTTTGGTTTTTATTGACTGATATCTATAAAGGGTTTTGACGATTGACAGTACTCAAACAGAATATTCCCTTTGATAACCAAGAGTTGATAGTGGCTTGTAACGCCCGAAACAATGTCTAAGCGAGCCAAATAATAATAATGGGCTTAGACGAGACCATTTAATGAAAATAAGATGGTTATGGGTTATAGACCGAGTTAACTCTTCAGGTTATGAGTTTGACGAGTTTAAGGTCCCGGGAACGCCTGGTATATATAAACGGATCAGCTTGAGCAGCTCTCATTTGCAACTCAACAATCTAGTTCTAGAGAGAGAGTAGAGAGGGAAAGTAGAGAGAATTAAAGATTCAAGGCTCGATTGATCTTGGGATTGAAGATCGGTGTTCGTGGGTATCCAAACAACAAGAAAAGACCAAGAATCCAAGTAAAAAACATCATTTAATCGTTCCTTTTGATGTAAACCCGGATTCTAGGGCTTGGGTTTTTGAAAGTGACAAAGATTCGCCCAAAACTCATGTTTTTGTGTAAAAAAAACATCTAAGAAGCTTAGATATAGCTTATTGGATGATAAACCAAGGTCTTGGATGTAAAATATTGAAGTTTTGGGTCAAAAATGGGGTGGTTCGAAATTTTCAGCCCATTATGCAAAACTGGGTGTTCATCCAGCGAAATTATGTATTCGTCCAGCGAAACTATGGGTCTTCCTGCGAAACTATAGTTTCGCAGGTAGTTTCGCAGATATGGTTATCCAACGAAAGTTGAGCGAAACGTGCAGCGAAACTGGCAGCGAAGATGCCAGCGAAACTGGCAGCAAAGATGCCAGCGAAACTGCCAGCGAAAGTGCTGGCGAAATTAGCAGCGAAACTGCTGATCATGCAGCGAAATTAACAACGAAATTAGGCGAAATTAACTCCTTTGAGTGTTAACTTATCTACAGGCTGTGTAGTGCAACTCTTTCTTTTAAAGCTTGATTGAGAAGCTAATCATCGAGTGCATGTGAGTTCTAGATCCCCTATTTTAAAGGTTTTGAACTAGTTTGGGGCTGGAAATGCATACTAAACATACGTTTTAACTGAGTTCTAGATCCCCAGCCAGGGGCGTTGCCCTTTGGACCCCACTAGGGGCTGCTGCCCCTAGGACCCCACTGTTAGGGGTTGCCGCACCCGAACCCCTGCTGTCCCGCGGAAGGTCGGTTATGTTCTATGATGACTTATGCTTGTCATGTATGTGTATGTGTATGGGATTGGATGATGCATGATGTTTATGATGATGTGTGATGATGGATGTGATGCTTATGTGGTGCTATGTATGTTATGATGTGTTATACGAAGTAGTATGTAACGTAAAGTAGAAGTTAATGATAATGTTAAGTGGAACGTAAAGAAAGATGAATGCAATCAATAATGAACGAACGAAGGTAAGAAAAGTATTGCAAGCAATGTATGGAGGTTCACACCCAATGAAGGGTGTTAGCTCAACTGTGTGCGGGTTAGCTACCCCGAAAGGATGCACACTAGGGGTTAATCGGTGCGATTAACCAAATGTATGGAGGTTCACACCCAATGAAGGGTGTTATCTCAACTGTGTGCGGGTTAACTACCCCGGAAGGATGCACACTGGGTTCTAATCCGTGCGATTGACCATACGTATGGGATCCTTGCTGCATACCCTGGTACTGTGGTCAGGCCACCGGGCATAATGTATGGGAGTCTATTTATAGATTTCGGCCCAGTACCTGCTTTATGTATGACGGTGGGGTGAAGCACATGGAATTGGTCTGAATGAAAGTAAAGATTAATGATGTATGTACGGAATGAACCATACGAATGGAAAGGAATGAACGATGATAATGAATGATAACGAGTAACGTACGATGAAAGATGATGAAGATAATAATAAGATTATCTATTTGTACGAATGATGTATGAGCATACATGGAAGTAAAGAACGGTTTTAAATAGAAAGTAAAGTTTTTTAATTATAAAACTAGAACTTACTCAGCAACGCTGAGTTTTTATGCATTTTCCAGTTGGCAGGTGATGGTCCCTGATGATGGACGGGGCGGCTACTTGGCTTATTTTGGATGCCATTCTTTTGCATAATGTTTTTACATTGTAATGTGAACAAATGATGTTTTGTAACGAATGTTGTATTAACTTGCAAAAGAATTTATATTGAAATGAAAAGTTATTTTACTATTTCCGCTGCAATGTTTATTAAAGTTAATGTAATTATATGTTTTATGTGCGATGATTGGCCAGGTGTAAGCGTCCTGGGAACGGGGCCTTACATGACTTTACCTAGGAAATTAATTAATTAAAATTAATTAGTTCCTTTTATTCAAAAAAATAAATTAAATAGTGACATCATTAACAAACAAGTCCTAGTGACCTTAAGATAAATTCAATTTAGCACTGTGCTAAATCAACAAACAATTTTAAACTTAATTGTTTAAGTTAAATTAATTTTAAAATTTGACACAAATGTCTGATGAAATTTCAGGATCAAACAGTGGTCTCAAACCACGAAGACTCATGAACAAAACAGATTTCAAACAGTAGAAAATAATGTTCAGAAATTGGATAATGTTCCAAGACCCGGATCTATGGACATCCATAACCGAGGGACCATACATACCTGTGACTCTTGGTCTAGGTTACACCATACAAACACAAATTCCTTGAAAAGTGTAGCTGGTGATGCCTCAAAAAGGTCAAAATAGACATGAAGTCATACATCATCTTGGCTATGATTCTACCTTTTAAGATCCTAAGCAGAGTTGAAAACTTCAAAATGGCACATGAACTATGGTAGGTTCTTCACACCACGTGAAGGTAGTGATGAAATAAGGGAAATCAAAAAGGAAAAGTAGAGAACCCAATATGAAACCTTTTATCATGTTTAGGGAGAATCCATACCACAATAGCTTCACAGATTTGTTCAATCGATGAATGAGATGATAATCTATGGTCTCAAATATGAATACGTATAGATCAACAAAAAGATGTTGCTTACATTTCTAGAGAGCTGGACTCAGTCCGTATTTCTGATGAGAGCAACATTGGATCTAGAAGCATTATCATTACATGCTTTTTTGCCAAAGTAGAAGCATCGGAGTTAGATTAATGATCCAAAAACAACAGTACAATCAAACATGTTGAATCTTACAAATTCGAGGAAATACAACAAATACATAGTGCATTCTGGACATGCACTAGTGAGGAGGAAGATGAAGAATTCTTGGATTCAAGTGAAACCACATTCTTTTCTACTCCTGAATCCTCTTAGAACAAATAAAAGTCCTAAAAGACTAGTGTACATGCTTCCCATGAAGCTACACCTCAAAGAAAACAACATCCACAAGCTTCTAGCTCCAGCAAACAATATACAACTAAGACTAAAAATATTCACAAATTTGAGAAACCCATGGATGCACTAATAATCACTTTGCAAAGTAAGGAAAAAGGCGGTTTTTGTAGCTTTTTCAACAAGCTTTGAAGCCTATTTAGGGGCCAACCTCACTCCCTCACAAATCATACATCAAGACTTAGATGAATTGCCTCCTCATAAGGTTGAAGAAATGGATCTTTAATGGTCAATGGCAATGATAGCATACAGATCCAAGAAGTTCCTACAAAGGAACAAAGGGTTAAGCATGGATAAGAAAACCAAGATTGGTTTTGATAAAACCAAGGTGAGATGCTACAACTATCGACTCTATGGTCACTTCTCTCCAAAGAATGTCAATAACCTAGAGCTGACAGAAACACCCAACAAACACAAACATCTAGTAGCTATCACCCAAAAAGACAAATACCACCACCCATCAGTAGTCCAGCTTCCCCAACACCAGCACAAACCACATAATACAGCCCCAACCAACATTCAAAATCATTTGCAATGATCATTAAACAAGATGGTGAACATGATTGGAGTATGAATGAGGTAGAGATCCAATCTCCTGATCATGTCCTCATGGCAAACATAGAGAATAAAATCTTTGAAATCTCGAAAGAGGTAGTGGAGAATCTCTGTACACAAGCATGCATTGATGAAGTCACTAGATATAGAGAGCATGTTGATCAACTTTCAAAGAAAGTGATTGAAACAACCATTTTAAATAACAGTTTAAAAAACAGAGCAAAAACAATATTAAATTAAAATACTGTCACTTAAAAATGATTTAGACTAACTTCTATCTGAAAAGTTAATACTTGCAGCTCAAGTAGAGCAACTCTTTGAATCATTGACTTAGTCCAAAACAATACAGGCTGAAACTGAAGTGAAACTTCAGAAATTTAAGGTGAGCAATAAGAGGTCTGATGATCTTCTTGCTCCAAATGGATTTTAAAGACCCATCCAGATTAGGATACAATAAGGTCAATCCACTTTATAATGACAATTATATCCCACTTCCTGACTCCATGATAACCAAACAAGGGGAATCTCTTGATCCCCATAATAGGACTGATGACTCCAAGACATCATCATCATCATCATCATCATCCAAATCATCATTAATATCCAAAAGACCTTTGATAAAATTTTCTAAGAGTCAAGCGTCATCACCAATCAAATCTACATATTTTTATCAAGGAGAAAACAATGAGTTTGATGAACAAACAACTGATGAAGATGATGAAGACATGTTGTATGATGAGTCAGATCCACCAATTACTAAAACCAAAAAGGTTTTTAAGTGTGGTAGATGCCCCAAACAAACAAATAAAGTAGACATAAGTTTTTGGCATCTACACGGGTGGAAGAAAGACTGAATCTTCCACTCCTTTCATCAAACAAACAAAGAAAGGGAAAGGAAAAATTCCTAAGGAAAAATTCCTAAGGAAAAATTCCTAAGGAAAAAGTCCTAAGGAAAAAGTCCTAAGGAAAAATTCCTAAGGAAAAATTCCTGTTCAGTCAAAAAATCCAACTGTAACTTTTGAAATAACTTTGAAATTAAATTTAAAATCAAAATTTTCTAACAGACAGAGTGCTACTGTAACACCCGGATATTTTCCTTGAAGCCGACGAAAGAAGAAAAAGAAATAAAGTCCAAAGTCGGGGGACCGAACTCGCCAACACGAGAAAGTTGAGAAAGTGGAGATATTTGAAGGGAGGGGGCAGCCCTTACCCTCTCCCCACACCCACATATCAGCCAAAAAGAGAGAAATAAGAGAGAAAAGGGAGAAGAGAAGAAGAAAGCTTGGTTCGAGCGGGTTCAAGTGAGCAAAATCGTCGTGTAGCGGGTGTAGACGAAGTTCTTCTTCTTCTGGTAGTTTTTGTGAGTTCTAGGACCCCTATTTTACTCTTTTTCAACTGATTTGGGGTTGGAACACATAGTAAACCCGTTTGTGTGTGTGTGTGTGTGTTTGACCCATTAGGGTGTGATTGTACGTCATGCGTTTGGAGTTTGATTCCGGGCTTGTGTGGGCTTGAATGGTGTGGTAGTATGTATTCCTAAGGTTTAGGATGGTTGATTTGGGCTTAGAATGGGTTGGATGAGCTTGGAGGTCGAAAATGGCAGATTGGGTTCGGGATGAACCATATTCTACATCAGTTAGGGCTAGGCGACCGAATGGAGGCCATTCAGCCGATTGGAGTGCGATTGGAGTTCATTCGCATGACTGAGGTTCAGTCACATGAATGGGGGGTCCAGTCGCATGGGGAGTCATGCGACTGAGAGCCCGGTCGCATAAGTACTCATATGCATTAAGTCCATCCGCATGAAGTCCATTCGCATAAGTTACATTCGTGTAGTGTTCAACCGCATGAGGTCCATTCACACGATTGGGTGTTCATCTGCATTGGTGTTCATCCGTATTGGCCCATTCGCATGATGTTCAGTCGCATGGATGCCATGCGACTGAAGGGTGCCCATATGCAGTTAGTTTCTGACTTTCGGGGGAAAGTGCAGATGTAAGTTTTGACGTGGAAGCTCCCGTAGGTTCATGTAAGATGACCATTGAGGTCTTAGAGGATATGTTGGGCATGATGATGTCGCATATTTATGCATGATGTATGTTACGTATGTATGGTGATGCTACTATGTATGTTGATGTTCCTTATTATAGTGTATGTTTAACTTTTCCATGGCTTTACGTGTTATGTTAAAGAATGAAACGAAAGTATTATGTAACATAAAGTGAAAGATAATGTAAGAGGAACATGATGAACGAATGCATGCATTAATGAATGAATGAATATAAGAAAGGCTTGCAAGCAAATGTATGGAGGTGCACACCCAATGAAGGTGTTAGCTCAATGGTGTGCGGGTTAGCTACCCTGAAGGATGCACA
>BJCN01147302.1:0-12355 GCA_018326445.1 Flaveria brownii
CTATGGTGGATGTTGGAGTGAAACTGGAGAACAGGGATATTATGAGAAAATTCATGTCATCTCTTCCTAGACAATGGACACACTACTATATGGTCAGTAAGAGGACTGCAAATCTCAAGACCCTCATTCTCACTGAGTTGTATGGCATACTAAGTGGTTACCAGATGGAGATGAATATGTAAAATTCATCTAGCAACCCTAGCAATCAATAGTGTTCTGCCCTACATGTGGTTGAAAGGGATTGTAGAGAACCACAACACCATTTCATCTCTTACCCTGACAACTTGCAAAAGGGCCCTACATGTGGTTGAAACGGATTGTCCAAGGAAGCCCATTCCAAGAGACAAGCTCATCATAAGCCTTTGTGTCTTATGATGAAAGCACAAGCAACTTTTTCACCCTTGAAGATTTGGACTGTATCCACCCGGATGATTTGGAGTATATGGAACTAGTTCAACAAATGGCTCTTCTCACTCATAGAGCCAAGAAATTCTTCAAGAGGACAGGGAGAAGTTTCCTAGTAATGAATCTAGTGGAAAGTTTGGACTGGACAAGAGCAAAGTGAAGTGTTACAACTGTAACCAGATGAGGGAGCTCCACACATTGAAAAGCCCAAGCAGCAAGCTGAAGTTGCTATGGAAAAAGGAGGATTTGATTGGAGTTTCCAGGTAGAAGATGTGTCTCCAAACCAAGCTTTGATGGCAGATCTTGATGAAGCTAAGGTATTGGAACATCTTTGTACCCCAGAGTGTATTGCTAAAGTAAATAGATATAGATCCTATAACTTAGAGTTTAGATCTGATCTTGAGTCCTTGAACATCATAAAATCTTATTTCAAAAGGGCTAAAAATGAGTATAAGTTAAAAATAGAAGACTTAAAAAACCATTTCAACTCTTAAACATGAACATACCAACTACCGGACTCAAATCAAAAATCTCATCACTAAGTTAACAGAGTGCCAGGCTGAGCTAGTGATTAGCAAAGCCAAGGCAGAGAAACATGTTCTTGAAGAAGAGACCTTCAAGAACATATTATCCTCATTCTCACATGCCAAAGTATGTTATCCAAACAAACAGGGACTGGGATCTTGTAAGATAGCTCCTCCACACACTTGATTGTCTGTAAGATCTCCCAGGTGTGAAACTAGTCAAGATGAGCTTCCATCCATAGATCCTAGTGATGAAGTGGATGAAGAGGAGATAGTGAAGGATAGATCTAGGAAGAGTGAAGAAGATTATCATAATAAGGGTAACTATTCTCCTGAGGAGGAAAAAGTCAGGGATGATAAAGTCCATGAGAAAGAACTTGATCTGAGCAGCCAAGAGAAGATCAAAGAGAGCTCAAGAGATAAAGGCCACCTTCAACTCCAAGCAGAAATAAGTTTTTATCTCTGTAAGTTTTGAAATACTAAAGACTAAGGATACAACTTTGAACTCTAGTACCAATAGTTCAAGTTCATGTCCAACTCAATCCTGTGAAGGAATGAAGGCTGATTAGCTGTGTAACACTGCTACACAGCATGAACCATCCACCGCCAAAGGCAAGCCTCACCCTAGGAAGCTTGCTACAACATCTGAAAGGATGAGGATAGAGATGAAAAGTGATCAAACTCAGTCTTCCATTCATAAGAAGACCCTTAGAAGAAAGCAAATTGAATGCATTATGTGTGGCAGTACTTCTCATGTTGTTTAGGATTGCTTCTACAATCCTAAAAGTACTGTCAACATAACAAGGAAGAAGACTTTTGAGAGAAGCAAGAAGAAGAAAGCTTCAGAAGAAATCTGTGTTTCTTTCAGAAGCTCCAAAATGAAAATGAAGACAAGTGAAAAATTGTCTTCGGAAAAAAATTTGGTCTCGGGAGAAAGGAATGCTTCCAAAGCACTGAAGCTTGCTGTAATGAAAGCAAGATCTTCCAAAGGGTCAGTCTTTAAAACTTCTGAAGTTGTAAAAACTTTCGAAGCATTAAAGGTCAATTCGAATCTTCCAAAGATGGTGTGGAAGATAAAGGAAGACTATGTGACAGAAAGTTTTTTATTAACAACAGCAAATGATCCCCAAAGTCTCAGTATAGGATCAATTACTGTTGCATTGTCTTCAATTCATTTCGAAGAGCCCAAGACCACTGAGGATTCGGTTTCCAAATGTAACTCTCTTTTATTATGCAGGAACAACTGAAGACCAAGAAGAATGTATGGATTATTGACAGTCGTTGTTCCAGGCACATGACATGCAATGGCTCTTTGCTTCAAAACATTAAAAGAATGATGGAAGGCCAGTTGCTTTTGGAAGATATGCTAGAGGTTACATTAAAGGAAGGGGCAGGTTCATAAATGGTAAGCTCAGCATTGAAAAGGTAAATTTTGTTAAGGAGCTTGGGTGCAATTTACTGAGTGTATCGCAATTTTATGACTATAGACATAACATGCTCTTCATTGAGCATGAGTTCATTGTTCTCAACCCCGAGGTGGTCATTCCTCAAGAGCTTATCCTGCTTAGAGCACCCTAGAAAGAGAACATGTACAAGATGGATTTGTAGGAAACATCCCCTTCAGGAGAAGTTTCTTGCTTTCTATCTAAGGCCAATAGTGATGAGTCTTTCATTTGGCATAAAAGAATGTGCCATGTAAACTTTAAGAACATGAATAAATTAATTAAGAATGATTTGATAAATGGAATGCCAAAGAAAGAGTTTATAAGTGATGATCACTGTGTTGTATGCCTGAAAGGGAAACAATACTTGGTGTCTCATAAACCAAAGAAAAAGAACTCTATCACTACACCCCTACACTTATTACACATGGATCTCTTTGGCCCCACCAGTGTAATGAATCTAGGAAGGACCTTATATTGCTTAGTGATCACAGATGATTTTATAAGATTTACTTGGGTTTTCTTCCTTAGAACTAAGGATAAAACTTTTGAGATCTTGAAGAACTTCATTCTAAAAATTGAGAATCAAAGTGATCACAAAGTCAAGATCATAAGATGTGATCAATGAACTGAATTTAAGAACCAAATCCTTGACACATTTTATGATGAAAAGGGTATTACAAGACAATATAGAGCTTCCAGGACTCCTTAATAAAACGGTGTTGCTAAGAGGAGAAACAGGACACTAATTCAAGCTGCAAGAACCATATTGTCTGACTCTAAACTGCCCATCACCTTCCCGACAAAGGCAGTTAACACTGCCTGCTATATGCAGAACAAAGTTTTAGTAGTCAAGACTCATGGTAAGACTCCTTATAAACTATGGCAAAAAAGAAGACCTTTCATTGGTTTTCTCAGATCATTTGGATGACCCTACCCCATCTTGAATACCAAAGATCAAGTAGCCAAATTTACTGAGAAATCAGATAATGGACGTTTTATTGGATACTCTTCCCAGCTAAGGCATATAGAGTATACAATCTCAGAACCAGAGTAGTTAAAGAATCAGCCAATGTGATCTTCAATGAGCACACTTTCTGTGTGAAAGGTTCTGGTCCTGATTGGCTATTTGATCTTGATTTAGTTACCAACTATTTTAACAAATCTTATGAAGATGTTTCAGGATCTATAGCTAATACATCAACAGAAGATCCTGACCTAAGATTTGAGCTAAGAAGACCAAGCAAGAATACTACTTCAACTCCAGTTGTAACTAACCCTGGAAGTGAAGTTCCTATCAACACAACAATGACAAAAAAAGCTAATACATCTAAAGTGCCTAAAAATTCTAGCTCGGAGACACAAAATACATATGAAGGAACTTCAAATGTAGGAGGACATGGTGGTGGTGACAGTGATCAAGAATTTTTTGATGCTGATAACCACTCCATTGAAGACAACATCAACGATGTCACACACTTATTGGATCAAACTTCTCTTGATAAGTGTGCTGATGTGGTGGGAGTCACTTTATTGCCAGATCTAAACTTCTTAAATTTAGATCTATCTAATCAACCTGCTATGATCCCTCTACTCAGGATCCACAAGTCGCACCCAACCATAAACATCATTGGAGATGTTAAAAAGGGAGTGAGAACAAGAGGACAAACCCATCACAAAAATGTTTGTCTATACTCTTGCTTCTTGTCCCAGATAGAGCCAAAGAAAGTTGATGAAGCTTTGAAGGATGGAAGTTGGATTAAAGCAATGTAAGAGGAGCTGCTTCAGTTCAAAAGGCAAAAGGTTTGGAGCCTATTTTCTTTTCCTCAAGGGAAGACTATCATAGGAACCAAATAGGTGTTTAGGAATAAGAAAGGTGATAGAGGACTTGTCATCAAGAACAAGGCAAGATTGGTTGTTCAAGAGTACGCACAAGAAGAAGGAATTGATTACATTGATGTCTTTGCTCCTGTAGCAAGACTTGAAGCTGTTAGGATATTCCAGGCGTTTGCTGCATGGCTACAAGAGGGGTACTATAGAATTATAGGATGCACCAAGCTCCAAGAAAGTAGTATGAGACACTATCTCAGTATCTCTGTCAGCATGGCTACAAGAGGGGTACTATAGATGAACTCTCTTCATCAAAGGAACATAGAATAATTGATACTGGTTCAAGTATATGTAGATGCCATTATCTTTTGGTCAACTAATCCATAGCTCTGTAAAGACTTTGAGAAGCTGATAAAGAATAAATTTGAAATGAGTGCCATGGGGGAACTCAATTTCTTTCTAGGAATTCAAGTGAAGCAAGTTGACAATGGCATCTTCAGAAGTCAGTCAAAGTATGTACATGACATACTTACAAGATTCAACATGACTAAATGTAAGTTTGCAAAGACACCCATAGCCAGAAACTACTCCCTTGGACCTGATCTCCATAGCCAAAAACGACTCCCTTGGACCTGATCTTGAGGGGGAGTGTGTACATGAATATCTTTACAGGGCTATGATTGGGTCTCTCATGTATGTTATAGCTAGCAGGCCTGATATCATGTTTGCTACATGAATATGTGCAAGATATCAAGCTAACCCCAAGATGTCACACCTAGTTGCTGACAAAAGAATTCTTAGATATCTCAGAGGTGCCCCTAGCTAGGCCTTTGGTATCCAAAGAATTCTAACTTTAATCTGTATGCCTATATAGATAGTGACTATGATGGTTGCATCATTACTACAAATTCCACATCTGGGGGATGTCAATTCCTTGGTGGGAGGATACTCTCATGGCAATGCAAGAAATAATCATGTGTATCTGCATCAACCGCCGAAGCTGAATACATTGTTGCTGCAAGCTGATGTGCACAAGTGCTTTTGAGTTAGAATCAGATGCTAGACTATGGATACAAATTCAAAGAGACTCCCATCCATATAGACAATAACAGTGTGATCTCTATCACAGAGAATTATGTGCAGTACTCAAGGACAAAGCACATCAATATCAGGTATCATATACTTGGAGATAATCATGAAAAGGGATTGATAAAACTTATCAAGGTTGACACAAATGAACAATATGTTGATCTGTTCACAAAGGCTTTTGATGAATGAAGATTTAAATATCTTATATCAGCTATTGGGATTATTAACCATGAATAGATTTTCTTAAAACTTAATCTATATTATTTCTAAAAATAATTGTGTGTCCTAAGTTGTCTAATCTATCACCTACGTAAGCCCGGTTTATCTTGGGAGAAAATCTTTTTCAAATGATATTCCTTATCATTTTGAAAAATTACCAAGTGTGTTTTCTTTCGGAAGGCATTAACATTGCCTTTGGAAGAATTTTTAGTCTTCAAATCAATTAACTGCTTAGCAAAAATTTACTTTTGAAAGAAATGCTTACATTTCTTCTGAAGCCAAAATATGCTTCTCAGTACTTATATGCATTTGAAGAACAAATTTCTAGCGAAAGCAATTATGTCTCAAAAGATTTATTATCTTTAAGAATAAAACTTTCAAGTTTTAATATCTTCTGAAACTAAATACTCTTCAGAAGAGAAAATACTTCTAGTAATTTTTCTTCGGAAGCCATTTCTTAGCTAAAGTTTATCTTCTGAAGTCAAAATTTGGCTTCGGAAGTTTTTTACAAAAACTTCCAAAGATAAATTCCCTTCGGAAGAGTTTCAACTTCCAACTACCTTTTTAGGCACTTTCTCAGAGGTGGGACCGACATTCGGACTTCAAAGTTTATCCTTTTGCATTAACGTTGTCCAAGTCCATTTCATATAAGTATACCCAACAGTTCCCCCTCTTTCACTATCTTCTTCATCTGCAAATCCTCTAAACCTAAATTCCCACTCACCGCCTTTCTTCTTATCTTTCTTCACCTTAAAGCTACCTCAATTGGCCAACCTTGACCGTAGAAACCAACCGGATTTTTCCATGTAGCTTCACAGGCAACACAATCAAGTTATTTTGTTAAACTCTAAGAAAGATCCAAGTTTCTCAAAGGTTTGCCACTTTCTTTCTCTGTCTTACTACTTCACCTCCCTCACCATTGATCCTCCACTCTATGAGGATCAACTTTTGGACTTTTGGAGATCCTGCCAAGAGGTCACCATGGATGTGGAGAAGGCACTGTCTGCCATAGTGCAGGGGAGGATAATCTTTATCACTCCAGCTTCCATCAACTCTCATTTATAGTTGGATGATGCAGAAGGTGAATTGTCCTTTCCAAAATATGCTGTAAAACACTCATTTGAGCGGATGAGCTATGAAGGTGACTTCTCAGTCAGAAACTTCAAGAAAGGAAAGGTTTCCTCTCAGTGGAAGTACCACCTCCATGTCATTATTCACAGCGTGTCTAACACGCATGGAGGTTGGGACCAAATTCTAGAAGACCTCTCTTTCATATTCCATGGGATGGTTCATGGGGTGAAGTTCAGGTATTCACAATTTGTGTACAATAATTTGCTTCCAAAATTGGACTCCTTTGAATATTATATGTTTCCTAGATATGTCTAGCACATTCTCAACTATGAACTGGGCTCACAATTGAGGGGAATAGGTAGTATTCTAAAATTAGGACAGATGAAGCCCCATATCTTCAAGACTATGAGAAAGCCAATTGTTGGCTTCTCAGGGGTAGAAACATCCCTAGTTCCAAAAATGTTAGAGCTCATTACTCAAGGTGACAACCTAGCAACACCAGCTAGTGTTGAACCCACACCTTCCACTTTAAGACAACTCACACAACCACAAATAAGCATCACCTACCAAAAAAAATTCAAACAAACCCCTGCACAAGTTATTCACCCTGTGCAGGCCCCCATATCACTACCCATACAGGAAGAATTGGACACTGGAGCACCCACTTCTCCTAAGGAGCAAACCACTCCCATCTCATAAATGATCAGTCATGAGGTTCCTCATGCTCAGACTGGGGAGCTCATAACCCAAGAATCCTTAAGCCTTCACTCAGAATCTTAACACTCTAGTGAACAAACTTTAAGGGAAAGTTACGATCCCCAGCCTCTAGATCTGAACCAGCCAATTCCCAGCCTTAAATTCTATAATGATAAGGATATGACACTCAGTGAATATCATGAATCTCTCTTCTCTTTCCCTGCTCAAGAGAGATGAGTACTCCTGTGTCACCCATATCTAGCCCACATCATCTACCCGTACTAAGGTTGATCTTCCTGAACCTGTTTAGGAGATCCATATGGAAGAGGCTCTCACTTCAGCAAGTAATTACATCATTATGACCTCAACCATGGCAACTCATCCTATTGACACTTCAATTAAAGTTGTCAGTGAGCAGGGGAAATCCAGCAAACAACAAGCTGGTGATGAGCAAGAAGACTTAGGTCCAATTCTCTCATCCCTCAGTGGTTCTTCTACTGAAGATGAAGGGAACCTCAGACCAAAGGTGAAAAATCTAACCAAAACATACACCTATTTAGTCTCCAAGGTTAGTCACTTAGAATCTCAAGTGACTGCATTGCAAAGAAGGGTCAATGATCAGCAACTTGAGATTTCTGATCTGAAGGAACAACTAGCTATGAGACCCTTCAGCAGGACTCAACCAGGAAAACAAGAACTTGAGGATGTGATAGACTTAACCTCCAGCTCACCTATGCAAGTGGGTGATGCTACCAAAAAGGGGGAGGAAGTTGTCATAATCATAGAACCTGGGAGTCCTTCTCAGAGTATGGACATTGAGGAATCACCATCCTCACTTGCAATTGTCCACACTCAGCAACCTCCTCAAGTTCACACTGATATGGACCTCTCTTATACAAAGTTTGTTTAAGGAGGGAATATCAAGGGCAATGTCAACCCCACCCTATGGATTTGTAAATGAAATTCTAGGGTGGAGGTATGATGTTGATAGAAGAGCCCTAGTACTGCATAGATTTCAAGGACAACAAGAGGTTTTAAACTTTTAGACCTTGAACTTTTATGACAGTCTCTATTTAGTCAATATGCCACTTGTCAATCAAACTCAATATAGACAAGCTGACATATTGGCTGCGAGAATTCAAGACCTGATTGTTGAAGAATTCAGACAAAGAAGAAGACAAATACAAACAGTCAATGCAATTGGTCAACTAGACATTAAGGTGGAACCTAAGATTAGCTTTGAAGGGGAAACCTTTAATGAAGGCCTAGTGAAAATAGAACCTGTGAGCATTGTCATAGAAACAACTACTTCAACATCCTTTATTGTAACACCCAGAAGTTTTATCAATTAAATAGAAAGAAAAGAAACAAGAGAAAACATATGCATCTTTTGTTTTATGTGAAAAGCAGCCAAAGTGAAAGGGGCTAAGTGTAAAAAGGACAAAGTCAAATATTAAAATATTTAAAAAGGTATGGCCGCCCATATATGTGTACATCAACCTGCTTTTTGGTCGACAAAAAGGAAGAAAAAGAAGAAAGAGCAGATTTCGAGTTCTAGAGAGAGAAAACTACAAAAATTCAGCCAAGGTAAGCCAATTTAGCAAAATTGGGTTCGGTTTTGATATGTTTTGACCATGTAACCGGATTATACATGTTCTTATGTGTCTATATGCATTCGGGTATGTGTTCTTGGTGTTTAGGTGTTAGAAACATCAAGATTTCATGACTTTGAGAGAGTTGTGCTTGAAAGCTGCAAAAGGTGAGTTTCTAGACCCTGACTTTTACATGTTTTAATTCTTTTGGGGCTGAAAATACATTAAAAATGGTTTTATAGTCATATTGTATGTACACCCGTATATTTTATGCTTATATGTTGATGTTTTATGGTTGTAAATGTTTGTTTGAGGTTTATAATGGGTGTAACAAGTTTAGAACAGGATATAATGATTTTGGGACTGGAAAACAACTTAGAAAAACATGTAAGTAGGTGCACATGCGCCCAAACAGGGCCCATACGCCTAAGATTTTGCTTAGAAATATTAAGTATAGGCTCAAACGCCCAAACAGTACCCTATGCGCCCGAATAATGTCTTAGAATTTCTAAGTGTATGTTCATGCGCCTGAATAGTAGTTCATGCGCCTAAGTTTTTGGGCTGAAACGCCTAAGTGTAGGTTCATGCGCCTAAGTAGTGCCCATGCGCCCCAAAAGGCACATGCACCTAAGTGTTAAAATGGTTAAGTATGGGCTCATGTGCCTGCATAGTTGAGAGAGGTCCAAACAAGACTGATGCGCCCAAATAGTTCCCATACGCCCAACACTTAGAAAATTTTCTGAAATTTTGAAGAAAAACAGAATTTTAAGGTTTGACCCTAATTTGACTATTGGACTGTTTTGGACTATTCCAAGCATGAATATGTGAGAGTTTATGCTTGGAACATGTATGTTGTGATGATGAATGTGTGATATGTATATAAGTGTAAAGTGTTAACTTTTAATGATTTACAAAACGTATATATATTATAATATACGTTAAGTATTATGTTATGACTTTACGTAGTATAACGTACGTGTGAATAAACGTAAAGTATAACGTAACGAAGAGAAAGATAACAGAGATGCAAAGTGAAACATAATGAAAGAATGAAAAGGCTTGCAAGCAGATCTAAAGGAGGATCACCACTCTTTGAGAGTTGTTAACTCAACTGTGTGTCTTATAACGTGCAACTTTTAACCCATGAGGGTTCACACACAGGGGGTCAGTCCAGGTGACTGGACCCATAGTACGAAACGGGATCCTTGTCATTCGACCTTGGATATCATGGCTTCGTGCCACGATGGGGGAAAAGATTGATAGGATCCAAAATCAGTGAATGATAATAATAAAGTACGAAACGAACGAATACATGTGAAAATGAATGAACATGTGTGAAAGTAAAGAAGAGTAGTTTAAGGAAAAGAGTATTTTTTACGTATGAAACGTATAAAGTACTTTGATACTTATAAAACTAGAACTCACTCAGCAACACTGACTTTTATTCATTTTCAGTTGGCAGGTAATGGTTGTGGAGGATGGCACAGGGGAAGGCTACTTGGTGGGCAAGACTGGCATCCATTCACACATATTATTATTGTTGTTGTATAATGCAATTAAAGGATGCTGTCTTTTGTGGTTTAAAGAATGTTGTAATGCATAATAACAGTAATTAATAACAACATGAATGGTTTTTGTTAATGACTTCCGCCGTAATGTTTTATGAAATGTATTATATTATGTATATTTAGTGCTGTGAATGACCAGCTGTGAGGTCTCCAGAAACGGGGCCTTACAAGTTGGTATCAGAGCCAAAGTTTAAGTGAATTCGGTAAATATTTTTCAAAAACCTAATCTTAAACTAAGAATGGGACTAAAGGAGAGGGATGCCAGCCCTAGTAGCTACGTGCCATTACCTTGAATGACTATGCCGGTGTTTGAATCTTATAGTGCTTAAGATGACTGGTAGAGGATTCCGGAAAGTTGCTCGAGGTGGAGGTCGTGGTGGACGTGGCGCTAGGTCGCGTGTTATGAGGGGCACGATGGTGAATGCTGAAACAGTGCCTAAAGGGCTCGGGCTTCATCACCATGTAGGTGGGGATGGGAGCCCTAATCTGACGACCTTAGTGAAGGAGGCCATAGCTGAGGGGGTGCAACAGGTCATGCATACGATACTGGCGGCGGTGGTGACTGGGGTCATGAGAGTCGTACGGGAAGGTGAAAGGACAGGGGACAATTGGAGTGGGAAACGTTCTAGTAGCAATGGTTTCACTCCCAAGGACAAAATGACGAAGGTCGAGAGCCGTAAGGTGGCCGTAACCGGGGGAAGGGCAAAGGTGTGTAGCAAGTGTGGGAAGAACCATGCGGTAGAATGTAGGTGGGGGTCGAACGTCCGCTTCAAATGTGGAAGGGATGGCCATATGGCAAGGGATTGTCATGTGGTGAAGTGTTATGCATGTGGTAAGAAGGGGCATATGAGAAGAGACTGCAAGGAACCAAGGGTGGAGAGCTCCAGGGCAAAGAAGGGAATCGAGCAGGAGAAGGAGAAGACTAGGGCGGATCTTGATGTCGTGACAGGTAAATATTCCTAGTAGACTAGACTTGAGTCTCTGTACTATTTGATTCTGATGCTAGTAGGAGTTTTATTTCTGCTACTTTCTGTGCTAAGTTGCCTGTTAGTAGTAAAAGTATTGATAAGCCATTTGACGTAGAAACTGCTATTGGTAAGTCCACTAGAATTACTGATATGGTAGACGACTGTGTCATAGAACTAGAAGGTCATAGGTTTTCTGCTAAATTACATGTGATACCCCTAGGCAAATTCGATGTAGTACTAGGGATGGATTGGTTAGCAACCTCTGAGGCAAACATCGTGTGTCGTAAGAAGATGATTTGATTACTTGTGCCCGATAGGAGTACGGTGACAATTTACGGTGATCGCGTCACTACAGTTCCAAAGGTGATTTTGATGGCGGTGGCAAAAAAATGCATGAGACGTGGATGTAGTGCCTATCTAGCCTACGTTAAGGATGTGGATGCGTCAGTATCCCAACTGTCTGATGTGCCGGTTGTGCGTGACTTTCCAGACGTTTTCCCGGAAGACTTACCCGGTGTGCCACCGGATCATGAGATTGAGTTTCAGATTGACCTGATACCCGGTGCTCAACCCGTTTCCAAGGCACCGTATCGATTAGCTCCGACTGAGATGAAGGAACTCATGGATCAACTAAAGGAGTTGACTCCGGTATTGTTTCTCAAGAAGGACGGTAGTATGCGGATGTGCATCGACTACCAAGAGCTGAACAAGCTGACAGTGAAGAATCGGTATCCGTTACCGAGGATTGATGACTTGTTTGATCAGCTACAAGGTGTCAGTTGGTTCTCAAGGATAGACCTTCGATCTTGTTACCATCAGCTGAAGGCAAAGGTCGAGGCAGTGATGCAACAGAAGTCTCTAAAGACGCCATGCAAGATCCGTAGTTTCTTGGGTTTGGCGGGTTACTACAAGAGATTCATCCAAGACTTTTCCAAGATAGCCTCACCTTTG
>BJCN01147322.1:0-10177 GCA_018326445.1 Flaveria brownii
TGTAAAATATATGTTTATGTGCAATGAATGACCAACTGTGAGGTGCCCTGGATCGGGGCCTTACAGTATCATTCATCTTTAAGCTCTATCTTAATTTAGAATCCAAGGATTCAAGCCATACCATTTTAGTAAAAATGACTAAGACCATCCGTAATGCTAACATACGCCCTTCCCACAAACAGTCTTAGTCAGCACACCACATCATCTTTCCACTAACTTCCATCCATCATTCTCGTAAACATATTTTACCCCCAACATTATCCTTTCTATAAACAACTATTTATTTCCAAATCACTATTTATTTCCAAATCACTACTTATTTCCAAATCACTATTTATTTCCAAATCACTATTTATTTTAACAATCATATTCATTTTATTAATAAACAAACTAAATAATTTATTAAAATTAAAATAAAACTAAATTAGAGAATGAAAATAAAATACAAAAAAAATAGCAGTTAGGAAAAAGACAAAAAAAAATTAGTTGTTAGTAAAAAGACCAAAAAACTAGTCGTTAGGAAAAATAAAAAAATACCATTTTCTAATCATTTTTTAAATGTGATATTAAACATTTTAATTGTAATATTAAATATTTTTAAAAATTTTATTAAATATATTAAACCTTTTAATTAACCATTTTTCAAAAAAATAATATTGTCCGTTGAATGCCCGTGTGGGCGGGCCACCGGCGGACGGGCGACCATGGGCGGCATATCCCAGCGCAGCCCCGTGCCACGGGCGTCTAAGGGAGGTGGCCACGGGCGCTATATACATATATGTTTGTAAAATTATAAAAACTTCTAAGATCCAAACCGTTGACCTAGAGAACCAACTATCATATATGTATATATATAATATATATAAGCATGCAATGCATAACTTAACCAACTATCAAACAAGCAAAGAACTCATATACCAACAAGTTCTTTGAATTATTAATTCGAAGGCGCATATTAGATTGGTCATAAGTCATAACTTAGTCATTAGGCGATCGTTTAACAATAATCAGGATTGTTATGATTGTTATGTTGGTATACCGTGTAAAGGAATAATCAGAGTTGAAAGTTTAGGCTCTCAAATTGTTTTATATAATTTGTTTTTAGTATGTATATATTGGAAAATGCCAATGGTGTCACTAAAGAGGCCACTCACTAACTAATTGTATGTTCTTTGAAAAGGTACACCCAATGATCACCATTCCATCTTTCAATAGGGTAAAAATGTTCAAGCCTACACAATGAATACCTACGATAGCTCAAAACAAATTAGTTGGATTTTTCATAGTGGTGCATCCCATCATGTCACCAATGATCTCAACAACCTATCCTTGCATGCACCATATGATGGAACTGAAGAACTCGTCATAAGTGATGATTCGTGTCTCAGAATTACTCATATTGGCTTTGTTATAATTCCCACCTCTCACATTTCACTCATTCCCATAAATATTCTTCATGTTTCTAATATCTCAAAAACATAATATCCATATCTTGCTTATGTCTAGATAATTATTTTCTTATTGAATTTAACTCTTTGATCTTTGTTATCAAGGACCGAGCCTCCAACATCCCGCTTCTCAAGGGAACGATAACACGGGGAATCTATGAACTAAGTTCATCCTTATCAACACCACCATTTGTTTTCACTGTGCAAAAAAGCGACCCGATGACTTAGCATCATAGACTCGGCCACCCACATAATAAAGTTTTTGCCACATAATAAAGTTTTTAAAATTTTATTTTTTCTTATTTCTTTCAATTCTACTTCTCATGGAAATTGTAATTATTGTCAAATTAATAAGTCATTGTTTACAATTTTCAACTACTTCTCTTGTATCTAATGCTCCACTTGATCTCATTTTTTGGATGTTGATGCTCCACTGTATCATCTTATGACAATTTTTAAATACTATATTATCTTTGTCGGGCACTTTACAAAATATATGTGGCTTTATCCTTTTAAACAAAAATCCGACACCCTCAATACTTTCATCCGTTCCAAAAACTCGTTAAAAACTCCTTCAATAGGAAAATAAAACAACTATTTTCCGATAATGGAGGAGAATATATCAAACTTTTATCACACTTATCTTTTTGTGGTATTTCTCATCTTACCTCACCACCACATACACATGAACATAATGGTTATGCCAAACATCGCCATTAACACATAATCGAAACCGGTTTAGAACTATTATCACATGCATAATTACCAACCATCTTTTGGCCTTTTGCCTTCACCACGGCCGCTTATCTTATAAACCGTCTCCCTACATCTACATTCCAAAACACTCTCCCTTCTATTGCTTGTTTCAAAAACAACCAAATTACTCCAAACTTCATAGCTTTAGATGCCAATGTTATCCTTGGCTACGACCTTATTCCCCATATAAACTACATAATATATCAACCCATGTGTTTTTATAGGCTACTCCCCAACATAAAGTGCTTATTACACCATTGACCCACTAACCTTTCAACTTTACACTTCTACACAAGTAGCATTTGTAGAACATGAATTCCCTTATGAAAATCTCACTAAAACCACCCTCACACCTTTTGTAGATCTTCACGATTAGGTCCTATTATCCCTATCTATTTCGAATTCCCACTCATCTTCACCCATTTCCACACATTTAACACCCACTACCTCACCATCATCTAATTTTCCAATCCTTAATATGGAACAACCCAATCTCCCATGTCAATCTCCACCGTCTAATTCCAACATAAACAACTCTTCATTAAACTCACCTATAACAGCATCTTCCCCTCATTAAATATCAACTTCTCCCCCTACTGTTTCTATCAACAATATACTTTATCATACAACCACTTCTTTCTCTAAACCACCCACCGTTACTCATGCTTTTAAACATCATTCTTGGCGCCATGCCATGCAACTTGAATTTGATGCTCTTGAATGTAATCATACAAGAACATTAGTTCCTTACATTGATGCCCCGAATCTAGTTGGCTCTAAATGGGTTTATCCCATAAAATACAAACATCATGGTTTCGTAGACCGTTTAAAGGCTCGTTTAGTAGCAAAGAGTTGTCTAGGCATTTATTACCATGAAACCTTTAGTCAGGTTCTCAAACCCGCTACCCTCCAACTTATGCTCTCCATCACTACATCTCACGGTTGGCCCCTTCGTAAACTTGACATTAATAACTCCTTTCTCCAAGGTAGACTTAATGAAGATGTTATTATGGCTTAACCTTCTGGTTTTGTCAACCCCTCCTTCCCAAGTCATATGTGCAAACTAAACAAAGCTATTTAACAAGCCTCTTATGCTTGGTATGAAGAGCTCAAATCCTATCTCCTCTCTCATGGTTTCAAACTAACCATTTTAGATTCATCACTTTTTACACTCTTCATGATTCCTCCACTATGTTTATTCTTGTTTATATTTATGATATCATCATCACCGGTTGCTCTTCTACTCTCATAGATTGATTCATAACTCTTCTTTCATCTAAATTCTCCCTACTCTCATAGATTGATTCATAACTCTTCTTTCATCTAAATTCTCCCTAAAGGAACTTGGATCCCTTTCTTACTTCCTAGGGGTCAAAGTCATTCCCCACCCTCACGGTATTCTCCTTTCTTAAAAGAAGTACATTTCTAACATTCTACATAAAGCCAAAATAAGTGATTGTAACTCCATATCTACACCTATAATGACTTCAGAACAGTTAACATTATTTCATGGCACTTCTCCTACATATCCTACTGAGTATCACACCTTAGTTGGAGCCTTGCAATACTTATCTATTACAAGGCCCGATGTTGCTTTTCCCGTCAACAAGCTCTAGCAATTCATGCATGCTGCAACCTTAACTCATTGGCAAGCTTTAAAGAGACTAATAAGATATCTATAAAGAACATTATATCATGTTCTATTAATAAAAATCACTCTCCTCTTCATCTACATGCATTCACAGATGTAGATTAGGTAGGTGATAAAGATAATTATCACAGCACTACCGGATATATTGTTTATCTTGGATCTAATCCTATCACTTGGAGTTCAAAATGACAAAGCACCATAGCACGAAGTACAATCGAGGCTGAATTTTAGGCAATAGCTTCTACTATCACTAAAGTTCAATGGGTCACCTAACTTCTTACTGAACTCGGTTTCAAGTCATCAAAAGTTCCAACCATATATTATGATAACTTATGTGCAACCACCTACTCAACAAATCTAGTTTTTCAATCTCGCATGAAGCACTTAGCATTGGATTTTCATTTTGTACCTAGAACGGTTCAAGATGGTTCTTTACGATTCACACACATATCAGGAGATGATTAACTTGCAGATGTTCTCACCAAACCTTTACTACGACCACATTTTCAACTCCTTGTTTTGAAGATTGGTCTCACCTTCAGATCGTCCATCTTGCGGGGGCATGTAAAGAATTAATCAGAGCCGAAAGTTTAGGCTCTCAAATTGTTTTCTATAATTTATTTTTAGTATGTATATATTGAGTTGAATGTAGTCATTATAGGCTCGCTTATTTTCTCCTAATTGTCTTCACATATCGATGTATATATATATTTTGCTATCCATTGAGTCAATAAACAAACAAATCATTTTCATTCTTCTCTGACCATTTATATACCATGTAGTGGTGGAGCTTAAGGAAAGTTGTAGTCATTATAGTCCCCATAGTAGCACTACATGAGAATCACTATAAAGAACACTTAAGCAACACAGATCATAGGCCCACGATAGAAATAAAATAAAAGTAAAAAAAACTAGCTAAAAATACACAAATATAAGAAATATATACAAAATGGATTAAGTAACAACTCGAGTTGTTCTCTGAATTGTCGTATCCCCGGCAATGACGTCAAAAACTTGACGTGTGTGGTGTATATATATTTTTAATAATGATTTTCCACACAACTTGGCTTTTAATTTATAGAAATGATTTTTACCTTAGAACTAAACTACACACAAATAGACAAGTGTACTTATCATATATGTAGCATAGCTTCAGTAAGAACCAAGTATTAATCCAAGAGCGTGGTAACTACTAATAGTAAACCTTTGTTATTATTTAACCGACAAAGATAGATGATTTGGTAATTTTTGTATTTTAAACTAAAATAAACATATATAAAGATAGATTATATAGATATATAGAAATTAAGAAAGATAATCAATTAAAGGTATTGTTCACCAAGACTTTGAATCCACCTAGCCAAATAATAACAACATGCATAAATTTATGATAAGAACATTCTATACACGTGTAATATAAAAATAGACTAGACCACCGTCAAGGCTACTTAATAATATGATTCTATGGAAAGTCAAAATCATGTTAACATAGTAACCACCTAAAGTCATTTCATGAAAATCCAATGATATAATTATGTTGAATGTAAATGTAGACTAAAATCCTATTAAGGTTATTTAATCTTACAATCCTTTGGAAAACTAATACGTTAAACACATACCTACCATATCGAATCACGTAATGGAAACGATATCGTGAAGTCCTCCAACTTGTAAATATCATACCTTAAATATATGAACTACAACGCTAGTAAACAATAATTACACATACATGATGATATGTTAAATTCACAACAAATGTAATGACCTTTCTAAGCACATACACAAGATGCACATTTGAATAACAATCATACATGTTTCAATTCCCATCCACCATTCCTAGTCAAAATGTCATGAATACACATACATATTCATAAATAAATACATTAACAGATAAGGTTTTCCAACATAACATGGTCAAGATACCCACAAGATTAAACAAATACTCAAGTCAAACAAAGACACATAACCATTAAAGAACATTCAAAACATTATTAAGGTTATCAATATAATAATCACCATAAATAACATGTATATCATCAATAATTAGCAATGATTCATCTAATCTAAGTGAACCAAAGAGTCTAGCTCATGATAGATATAAAACACCCAAACAACTTGAATAATAAAAAAGATACATGTTTAGATGTAGAGATCATCAAACCAACTCAAGCTAAGATGAGTTGTATGAGTTAGATTCTTCCTTGAATTACCTGATCTTCAATCTTGAATTCTAATATTGTGAAATTTCTTTAAAATGAAACTCGAGAATGGAGAGAAACTAGTTTTTTTCTTCTTGTAGCTTGGGTGAAATGGTAAAAAAGAAAGACTAAAAAGAGGGCCTAATGCGTGTTATGATCATGACAAAATCAGTCATGACCGTAAAATGTAGGAAAGGGGAACCTGATGCTTGTTATGGTTATAGCAGAATCAGTCATGATCATAGCAGACTCTAAACATCCAAAATCTTCATTTCCTTTTAGATCACCAAGCAACCATCTAAAACTACAAATTCAAATTAATCACAATTAAGTACCGATAAAGATAAATTTATAACAAAAACACTTAAGGGGAAGGATATGCATTATTAATATGTATGTTTATTCACATATCGGTGTAGCTCAAAGATGGCCGAAGCCTTGATTAGCCAAAAGTCGATATAAGAATATAACTACTTATGGAATGCAGTAGAAGCAAAAAGCCGACACAAAAACATGAAAACATAAGGAATACATATAAGTACAATTGTATTTTCATGTGGTTGTCAATAACTAGTCTAACGACCCGTATGTTACATGGGTTAAAAAAAATAAATTATCACTAAATACATTTAAAATATAGTAATTATGAGAATATAATTCTATAATGTACAAGAACGTAAGAATTAAGAAAATATGTACAAAATAAAATTAGATGATTAAATTCGAATTAAATAAATAGAAAAAAACACTAAATGTTTACGAATCTCTAAAAACTTCTTTGTATATGACATTTGAGGTTGTAGTTAAAAGTTCACCATTCTTATCCAATAAAACCAGCTTTAATTCATCTCGCATTGTAACTCTTGTCAATATGACATACAGTTGTCCATGTGTAAAAAATGTTTGTTTGAAAAAATCAACTTTTAATAATGATTGGCTCTGTGTATAAACTCAATAGAGTAAAAGTCTGATGGATCGTTATACATTGATCGATTTGTCACTCAAATTTTATGAAACTTGATGGTATAATCACGGCATGATATATCAAGATGTTATTAATAAAGTGACTTTGGATATTGTAAAAGACTTGTAAATTAAATAAAAAAAATAGTGTGATAATATAGAAAAAGGTAAAAAGTAAGGTTAGAAACAAAACTATAAACATTAGTAACATGGTAAGAAATGATTTCATTTAAAATTTTAAAGTTGTCCTACATCATGCTAGTGTATAATATACAAAAAGAACATGATCAATTATGTAGGATACTTGGAACCTTTGACCAATCTACACGTCATAATTTAGTACTGTCAAAGCAAAAACGCTAATATAGAACAAAAAATCGATTAATTGAGAATGTAAATCTCTTTATTTATAACACAGTAGTAAAAATTGTGCCAATAATGTAGGCCGATTATTTAGAAAAATTACGTAGGGAATAAAATATTTGAATTACGTAGGGAATAAAATATTTGAGTTACGTAAAATTCAAGTTTGAAATTTGAAATTTCTAATCCTTCTAAAATCTGATATTTAAGGAAATGTATATTTTTAAGTCAACTGATAATTAATAGTTATACATGTTAATTTTAAGATAATAATATTTTAGGATGGTATTGACGAAATTGGTGGCTAATTCAGTTATTAGTGTAGATGGAAAGTAATAATAAGGAGTGTAGTTGTTTATTAATATCAATTGATTTTTGAAAACATATAATCATCAAATTATAGTAATAAGATTTTCAAATTTTAAATTTTCATATTATGGGCCAAAACAGTTGCATAAGGATTAAACTATTTTATTAAAACAACTATTTTTTAAAATTCAAGGGATGTGATTTTTAAATATTAAATTAAAAGGTTATAGGCGTAATAAATGAAAAATAAATCACGGCTACAATTTCGTACACTACTTTAAAAAAAATATTGTAATAACATTAAAGCGAACTCTATTATTATCATCTCCAAACAAAATATGAGAAATAAAAAGGTTTTTACCATATTTATTTTCAAGATACAATATTATAGTTGGGTAAAATGTTACGTTTATGTGAAATATAAATTCAATTTAGTATATTTGAACAAATTATGAGAAATATAGGGATTTAAAACTTGATTATTTTTAAATTATATATTGTATCTGGTAAAATGTTTGTGTTTTACAATCTTATACCTTAGTTTATCCTAAAAACAATATGTTGTAAATTAATAATTTAATCGTTTGATTTGCTTCTGACCCGTCTGATCCACTGACCCGGTCAGACGTGGAGGGCGGTCAGCGTATTTGATTCCTCCGATTTGCTTCTGACTCGGTCAGCCCCTTCTGACCAATGCCTATTTTGAACCCTTACCCGATCAGTTTTGGAGAAGGCTCTTACTCGGTCAGCCCCTGCTGACCGAAACTTTTCCATCAAACAACTCCTTAGAATATTAAACAAATATGGAATAAAGTATATAATTTGTAAATATAAATTTGATAATTTAGTAGTTTGTTTATTTAGATAATATGCATATTTGTATAAACTCAAAACCAAGCTTTCATCATGACGGATTTTAGTACTTTAAAATTATAATGATTTTTAGAATTGATTTTCAATAAAATTATGCATGAATTGTATATTGTAATAGTTGAGTTTTTGGTGCATACAACATTAGTTTTGGTTGAATAAACTTTGATTGACTATTTAATCATTTATGACACAAGTTTTCATCATGCTACAATAAATCCTCTCGTCTTTGTATTTGCTTGTTAAGAAAAAAGCCATTAATCTGCTCTGATGGGTTACGAAGTTTGGCGGTGACGAAAAGATTTGATCGTCTTTATGACTCCTAAAGTACAATAGCTCAACGCCTACAAGATCTATTATGATATGGGCATAATACGTCTTATGCGAAGTTAAATGTATTTTGACAGGATAATGTGCATTAACTGAAATATACATTAGGTAAATTATTTGTTCGTAGTTAAATTATATTTGGCATCATACTTGAGACTAATAGTGTAGACTCTTTTGTGTAAGTGAATGTGTGAACACGCAAATATAATGTATTTATCAGCATGTATTCTAATTCCAGGGGGTTTTAAGCCATGAAGTAGCAAGTGAGAATGGAAGTGCACACCCAATATGGTTCCAAACCTTTCTTTCCAAAAAACAGTCCTAATCCTATATAACCCGTCAGGTTAAGAACGGTTCTCCTTCGTACGAAAAAATAGTCCTGAAACGTTTCCAATCTGACCCAAAGATTCCAATTGTTTGAAACTTTTTGACCATTTGAAAACGGTCGTATACCTGTTTATTGCTTGTGTTAGACTGTTAAAGTTTGTTTTTGGACCATTTTACCCCATATGTTGGTATAGATAGGAACTTTTTTTATTGGTTTGATCACAACACCCAAAATGTAAAACCGAACTCTACGGAAAAATTTTTGGACCATTTTACCCGATATGTTTTTGGAACATTTTACCCAAAATTTGTTGTATTTGTTTTTTTCCATGTTTATTGTAGTCAATGGACGATTTATTATGTTACCACTTTATTGTAGTCAATGGACGATTTATTATGTTACCACTCTTTCTTTAAAATTTTCTTAAATGGTATATGTTAACAACTGTGAGTATGTATGATAAATACAAAAATAGTTCATAGAAGTGTCAAGCTCATTCAACTATAAAAGGTAAGATAAAGTCACCAAACTTCTAATTGCATTAATGTACTTCCTATACTTTCCTGTAAACTTTTTATCAATATGTAGCCGCTAGCAGCACCATTGTCATTGACCCTACTTCCACCACCACCATTGAAGCTACCACCATCCCTCTTATTTATTTATTTATTTATTTATTTATTTATTTATTTATTTATTTATTTTTTAAACAACTGGATTAGTGGTTAGTAGTTAGTACACCAAGTTAGTAATTATTCGTCAATGTCAAAATTTAATACTTGAACCTCCAAGAGAGGCAAAGCTTCCAAGCCCACTATTGACCACCAGACCAGGAGATCATTGACGAAACTATCATTATCTAAGTGTCGTTATGACGTTATCGATGCAATCACTGTCGCCATATTTTAAGCCTAACCCAAAAACATGTTTTCTTAAACTACTTGTTTTTCCCATACCAATT
>BJCN01147324.1:0-29086 GCA_018326445.1 Flaveria brownii
TTTCTAAATCGATTTCTCCATCCCTAACCACCAAATGATGCCTTTGTTGAATCAAGCTGATGTCATCCATTGCAGAATTCATGCCTAACCCGACAACTGGAATCAACATTCAGCATCACAAGTGTAAACCCCACTCGGGCTGCTTTTCACTCTGTGTAGATGTAAAGGCATATATATTTATAGGTAGAAGAAAAGTTATTATAGTGAGTTCACATATCCACACACATTTGAAAGTGACTTTGAATGATTACTATTAGACAACTAGTTGTAATCAAACGGACCGTATGAGATTATGTTTGGATGTCATTTTGTTTTAGTTGTAATAATCAGTTGTTTGAGCGGTTGGTAAATTCTGATTAATTACAGGATTAGCGCATAACATCACCAAAAAGGACATTCCTGTGACTGTGACTCTGTGAGTCTTGTGAGATGAGAGTAAGGGTCTCTAAAATTAGGTTAAGAGAATGGGTAACAGAGTAAATTCATTTGACCCTTTTGATAATCACTTTTCTTGAAGCTAATATGATACTGTTGATGATCATTGATCTGACCCTTACAAAATCAAATAATCATCAAAAGCAGAATCCGTTGATTTAAACATTAAAACTGATTACTGGACTACAAGTCGCAATAATCATATAATCAGTGTTAATCCAAACACCCCCAGATACAATTTAGTGATATTCGTCATTCTACGGATAGAATATTTTAAATTAAACAAACTACAAACATCCTACCATCGCACAACATAAAACCCTAATTACAGCTTCAGGTATAATATGCGAGCAAATCCATCTAATATTCTAATTCACAGTAAGATTCATAACCCAATTGATTCTCACCTAAAGATTGAAACTTTATTCCAATTAACGAACTAGTACTGCAACACAACTGGATTTGGGAACTTACAGAACTGAGGTTTGACTTGCTGACTGCTGTTTGAACTTGGGTCAACGGCGAATTGGACCTTGATCAGACATTGAACATTCCATTGGGCGATCGATCGATCATAAGAAACTGAGAGAGATGAGAACAAAAAGGTAGAAGAACTGTAGGTTAAACTGTAGGAAGAAATAGGTTAAGTTATTGTTGTGCAATGATTTTTGTGATAGCTGCTGCTGAAGAAAGTGGGGCATTTTTTATGGAAACAGAGCTGAATCACTTTAATTGTACAGAGCAGCAGGGAATATTAACGCCGTTAAAATTGTAGTAAAAGTTTTTAATATTATTTATATTGCTATTTATTAATATTAGTAGGTGCCTAAAATTCATAGATTGAAGATGGAATGATGAATGATAGAGACATACCAAGATTTACTTAGTTTTACGGAAAACATGGTATTCAATTTGGGGTACAAAGTAAAATATTAAGAGATAAATAAAAGAACATGTTTTCTACATTTGTGACAGAAAACAAAAATTATGTCAAATAAACATTACGTAAGCAGGGTGTGTGGTTACTTTTTCACTCATAAAAGGTTTTATACATGTGAGTGTGATTTTTAATTATAGATTTTTAGTGATGAGTTAAATTTTTTTAATAAAAAAGTTTCCGGAATTACAAGTTAGTATCATTGTTAATAATTATCTTTTTTATACATATTACACATAACCTAAAGAATATTATAAAACAAAATGCTAATACTAATTAAATTATTCAAATATTAATTAAAATATTCAAACATTACAAGTTATAAAATAAAATTGTAATATTAATTTAAAACAATACTTTAAAAATTACGAATTCTTCCTAATATGTTTAGTTAAACTGTTTTAAAGTTGTTATGTGTTTATCTGTTATGGATCATCTCAAGGTTTGTTTTTTGTAAGATGTTTTGCCTAAAGAGACCATTAGATCTAGAAAAATCTTTTATCAAATATAAAAAACACACGAAATATTCAAGATATACAAAAAATATATTGCAAGCATGAGGCAGTTAATTAAACACAAAAATCATATAAGGAAACAAAATGGCAAGTAAACATAAATCATAAACAAATAGAATAACATTTAAGGCATGTAATTCCTTACGAGTCGGTGCAATTAAAGCATATTGAAAAAACCTGAAAACATATAAATCAGTCATACAATACTAAGGCACGTGTACAGGCAAGTTACATAAGCTAAATAGAGTCAACTCTTTAAAACCATAACCCAACACACGAACTCCACGCACACCTAAAAATCTCTAACTTTTATCTGACATCTTAAAGAACTAATATCTCTGATATTGTATTTGGAGGAATACATGTCTAATAGGCCATGTTTGATATTCTTATCCAACTTCAATTTCGGTCCGTTTCTACTCTATTTCCTCTGCACTATGAGGTTTTCCACGTCCTTCATCGGTGCTGCCATTAGCCACCTTCGAAGATGACTTAACTACCTCAATCTATCTTACCTTATTTTATTTAAAATGTATGCAACCCTTACATAGTCTTAAAAGCTTAAGTATTTATTATATCTAATTTTGTGTCCACACATTCATCTCAACATTTTTATGTGTGTTTTCTCTAACTACCGCTCTTGTGCTTCTTGATTGGCCAGTACATCGTACCGCATAACTAAGTCGGTCGAACCGCAACCCTATGTAATTTCCGTTATGGTTTGTTTGAAAGCTACCTATCACACAATACGCTTGTAGCTACCCTCCGCTTGCTCCCTCTTACCTACTCTAACATATACACAATGAGTTGCAACACAGTCAATATTCTGAAAACAAAATACGTGTCCCCCAAATGAACTCTCCAAGTTTGTACTTTAAAATGCTCATTTGACAGCCCCGTGATTCGCTTATATGATAATCTCAGATACATTAAATGTCCTAGTATAACTTATATTAGGAGTAACTAGAATTCGCATATCTATACTACTATATAATATACTACTATATAATAGAGAACCATGACTAGATTTGTAATTTTACATCAATTTTAAGATGGCATACGAAGAGTTGCAAGCTTCAATGTGTAATGTCATAAGATTTATTCCTATTATACCTTAGCTTTAAATACTTATACTCCACCATTTCCTAATTAAATTTAAGGTATGACTATTATATTTAATATTATCTTAATCTATCTATCTCTATACTACTTTATAATACAACTTTTTAGGCAACATTGTAATTTTAATCTATTTTTAAGACACTTAAGAACATTTTTATTACATTTGGTACAAGTGATTATGCATAAACTTGTTATTTATAAATTTGTTCATCCCTATAGTAATATAGATATGTTTGATATCCCACATTAATCAAATAAAAAATCATAATAAGAGTCAGCACAATAAGGAAAAATTAGCTAGCTAAATACACAATCCTAAAAATATTTATACCCCGCTACACCGTGCGGGTTTCACCCACTAGTTATATTTAATATATTACCAACCAACCCTAAGATATAAACCTGAAACTTCAAAAGAACTTATACATATAAACCCAAAACGATTAAATTCTTTCAGTAAAAAATTAATTTATTTCTAACTACCGGACGTAACTGTAACATGGGCGTAAGGGCGTACCTGGTGCTGCAAAGAGCTCCCGCGTTTTCGCAGGGTCCAGGGAGGGTCCGTCCCATTTAAGGGAAGATGTACGCGGTCTTTCCCCCACATTTTCATGTTACGTAACTGTAACATGAAACATACATAAAGAATACAACTAAAATATCTCAACTAAATTTTTAATTTTTTATTGAACACAGTAAAAGCTATAACTTGGCTCAGAAAATTTAATCAAACTAAATATTAGAAATGAATAATTCATAACTTTAACTCTACATCACCGTGCACCACAACTATTACAACCCAAACCAAAAAATCATTTCCTAAAAAAATAAAATAAAATTATAAACAAGGTTACATGTACATAGTTTATATACATAACTTCCCCAAAACTTTTTCTACATTATGCCTACCGAAACCTCAACCAGATGTCATTTTAACTTCTTCAGTCACCACCTCCATTTACAGCCAACTTCTTGATATATCACTACTGCAAGTAGATTCTAGAACACCGAAAAAAAATTCTAATAAAAAAAAAAGAGATTTTGAGTTTGTTCACTCTGTTTTCCCTGTTTTTCTCTGTTTTGTGCATCATCCTTTTGTTTGTTTTTCAACGAAGTCTCTAATCATCTCCTTCAAATGCTGGATACAAAAGAAAATTGTTAATTAATTGGAACATCGACTGCATCATATTCTGATTAATAAAGTCATGAGAACAATTACTAGATAGCGGCCAAATGGGTCGGTCGGATGGGTTTGGTAACGGCCTAACAGCTAATACTGGGCACATTGATGATTGACCCACAAATTTTGTGCCATTGTCAAGAAAAGCCCTATGGACTTTCACTAAATCGGGTTTGAATGATTAAATTCAAAACTTAAAGATATAGTTCCTGGAATGTTTTTTAACAAAAAAGATCCTTTTTTATATAATGAAGTTCATAATTTAAATCCATTAAAATATTTAAAAAATAACAAAAGATCCTTTTTTATATGATGAAGTCCATAAATATAAAAGAAAGTACTTTTTTGTTAAGTTTAAGATGTTCAGTGATTTCATCAACTAAAAATAAACTAAAGGACTTGTGTGTCAATCCAACAAAAGCCTAAAGGCTTTGTCCAAGAATTTTGTCAGAATTTTCGATTTCTTAAACAACAGTGCCAATATTAAGTAATTACAGAGTTTTTAAATGAAAATGATTTGGAAGGGGATTTGTGCACCACCAAAACATTCCATATGCCACACAAATTTTTGCAACTTACCATTGTACCCTTTAATTACACAAAAAGACAGCAATGAAGGGGTTAGATTGTTCTTTCAAAAGTTCTACTTGTGTATGGAACTATGGATAATTTGATTAGGTAGATTCTTATGCAGTAAAGATACACTAGGTGATTTTGAACCCATCTAACCCATTTGACCAGTTAAATTTTAACAATATCATTTATATTACCTGTTAAGATTAAATACAACCCAAATTGAACCATTCATAAGTAAATGGGTCGAAATCGCCACCTCTACCAAAAACATTATTTTTGGCAAGCACATCTTATATAACTTTCACCCATTCAAATAACAAATTTGAATCTTTTGACCATGGAAGTAAAGGTGAGAAGCTACAGATTGAAACGGTTAGATAGAAACCTGCAGTTCGTGATGAAGCACAACAAATATCTTCTTCAGCCGTTTATGTTTCTGCAACATTAAATACTTTCACAATTAAGGCCAGAAAGCTCAGAAATGTTAATTTGTCACAAAAGCAGTTCAACAAAGAAATTGAAATTTAACTAAGACAAAATTGGATTTGTGACTTTGTTAAACAATGAGCAAATATAATATCAAACATTTTTCTCTATAGATCTTAATGTTATACAGGATCTTAGATGTTCAAAACCAACAGTCAAAGGTCAATACTGATTGCTGGCAATACTCAATACTAGAATCATGAATCGTTACAAATTTACAGGATCAAATTATCAAATGCCCTGAAGCAATTTTCTGAATATTTTTAATTAAAGTTATCAAAGACAGATATTTGGTTTACCGTTCCACACCGGTGATAAGATTCCATTAGCTGTGCCAATATTTTGTTATATCTTTCAATATCTCTTCCTTTAGCAAGCTCGAGGTCCTTTCCGAAGGTTTGAAACTCATTTCTGGACATTTAGGATGAATTAAATTAGATAACGGTACTCAACTGGCCTAAATTTAGATAAAAGAACACAAAATACGGATAACAGTTCTAAAACCTGTAAGACTCTAAAATCTTGTTCAATGTGTGGTAGCATTCATACTTCTCATGATACTCCTGCACATACTCGTTGTACCTAAACATGCAGAATTCAACCATTATATAAACAATATCAGCAAAGTCCACACGTTAGGTTGTTTTACAATGGAAAATTATTGTTTATGAGACTTTTCTTTGTAGGTTTTTCAGACACAGTTAGTTCCAGGTGGTTGAGTGCTTGGATGGCTTTTGGTACCCTAGAATAAGAGAAGGAATGAAATCCTCAATTCCATTGGAAGAAAATCACGTGTTTGTTTTGTCTGGCGAAATAGAATAATGTGACTCCTTCCATTTAGCTGATTTGCATTCCATAGGCGAGTAATGTTTTTTTTCTTCAATTCCATCATGAAAAGGGCGTACCTGGTGCTGCAAAGAGCTCCCGCGTTTTCGCAGGGTCCAGGGAGGGTCCGTCCCATTTAAGGGAAGATGTACGCGGTCTTTCCCCCACATTTTGTGGGGAGGCCGTTTCCACGGATCGAACCTGAGACCTTCGGTCCCTTAGGAACAGCTTTTACCGCTGCGCCAAGGCCCGCCCTCTCAATTCCATCATGAAATGGAATGAAAAATTATAATGTGTCGCAAAATTATTTATACAATTTTCGAAAACATAATCTTGTTTATAATATCAATAAATATATAAATTACTTTTTTATTGTCCATAAATAGCTATCAATATGCCTTTTGTATAGAAAATTAGTTTAAAGTGTTAATGAGTTTTAGTATGTTTAATTTATATTATTTTTACATTCAAAATCCAAACTTTTATAATAAATAAAGAATAAAAACAAGATAAACTTATACACTGTTTACATATATAATTTAAGAAAACAGTTTTAATAAATTATTCAGTGCCTACAGGTCAACCAAGTATGCTAATGGCATACATTGATCCATCCCCTTACCATGCCAATCCCACTAGTCTCCTCCATTCCTGTCACCCAAACAGTAATAGCTGTAAGAAATAAGTATATACTTACTGTGTAAGGTCTCGTATTGGTCCCTTCATCTCTGGCTCATCTTTCTCATACCTGGTATATGAAATAAAACTGTCATCAGAACAAGAGTTCATTTCCCTTCTTTTTTGTTCATTGTTATCCCTAATATTTGCCATCCTAGAATCTTTCTTTCGTTCTCCTAAATCTTTAGACTTATGTCTGCTTTTATCTTTTGTGGAAATAGGTACCACTTGTTTTTCGTGCTTATGGGGCCCACCCACATGCCCTTTTCTTTGACTCTCTGAGTTAAGGGTGTACCCTTCTGAATCAATTCCAACCCCCTGGCTTGCCCCAGCCTCATTATGTCTACCAGTATTGTTCTGAGACCCAAGTTTCAGATGATCTGCCCTTGATAACGACTGTTTACCATTAAACCTTGTAAAATCATCAACATGATCCTCAGCAACCACCTTTTTAGGTAGGTTTAACATGTCATTAGGCTTTCCTTTACTTTCATCGAGGTTCCAGTAATCCGAACTTGATTTGTTCTCTGACTGTTTAAAGGAACTATTTCTCCCAAAATGCTTTTCTTCATTCCAATTCTCACGAAATTCACCCATCTCTAAATCCGATAGCTCTCTTTGGAGTGTGGATCCACGTCCACTTATTACAGTTGACTTTTTCAAGTCAATGGAAGAACTTTTACTCTGCGATGTTGACAGTAACTCAGGTTCCTTAGCATTTCCAAATAAAGCACCATGTTTCTTTTGATGAGAACCCAGTTGATTGCCTCCAGATTTCTTTGGAGGTATTCTATCCTTAGGATGACCGTCTTCATCACGTGTTTCTTTGTTAACTTTATTATCTTTTTGCATAAAAAATACGCGATTCCCTTGTGGTTCCCTTTCAGAGAACCTAACAATATTATCCATGTCAGCAGAAAGCTTAGCCTGTGCATTAAGATCAAATGATCTCGGAGAATTTGAAGCAGAATTTCGAAGAAATTCATGATGGTTGACATCTTCATAGTCATAATCAGACACATGACCAACACTTCGACCCATCATTCTGGGACCATCGGGGGATCTGGAGAGTGAGGAACGAGCCCAGTTCCCTGATTTTAATCTTTTCGCGCTTTCATTTTCATCAAAACCATGTTTCTCATCAGATCCCTCTTTGGATGTAGTTCTTGACATGACTTTTTTATCATGATCATGAGCTTCACTCTCTTGATGATGAAGATGATTAATGAAGAGATTTATGGTACTATCTGCATAATTATCCTCGTATCTATTAGTTGCACTCAAATCAGCTATGTGGTTGTCTTCAAACAAATCTTTTTCAAGATCAATTAAATCAGAACCATGAACATCATCCTTTTCATCAGGCATATTATGAGGTGCGTATCCTAATTCATGATCCAGGGGTTGTAAGTTCTGCTTGGGTTCTTTATCATCATCACTCATGATATCTACATCTTCATCAGAGCCCTGTTTGCTGTTTAAAGAAGCATCACTATCACTGTCACTGCTATTCCCACTCCTACTACCAACAGGATTTCTGTCGCTTTCACTGTCACTGCTGTCAGTTTCGCTATCACTCTCACTTCCACTTCTGCTAGAGCTAACTGCAGGATCTTCATTATTGTGAGAAACATTTTTAGCACTTAATACATCTGGAGAAAGATTATCGACATGATTTTGTCCTAGAATATTTAAATCTTCATAAGGTTCAGAAATTAGGCGAGATTCCTTCATATCATCAGCTTTTAAAGGAAAGCTAGGATCGGGTGCAGTTGTTGCTTCTCTGTGTTGACCATTGTCCCCTGGAAAACTGAAAACGGCAAAGTGTGTGATATTTATAAGATTCCAGCCTACGGCATAAATAATCAAGTAATTTAATGCAAAATTTCACATACTAAACAAACAGTGGATGAAACCTGATAATAGTTTTTAAGAAGGTAGAATAATTAATGATGTAAAAGAAAACAAAATTGATAAAAATTGCAACTGGTGGAGTGGTTTCTCCAAGTTATTTTAAGATCCAAAAGAAAAAAAACATGATGTAATAACACTGAGACACGAGAAATAAATGACTTCAAACACACGATACATTAACATTTTACTTTTGGACTCAGCTTTGAAATCAGAAAAATGAAAACCAAAACATCATTACCATCTAATCCTCAATGATACGCCAACTGTCAAAATTCAGATGTCATACTTCTAAATGCAATCAAAATGGCAGTCACTGTTGGGCTATGTATTATGAACTCGACAGCACAAAAAAACACATAAGTTGGTCTAACCTTCCACTTTGAGATAAAGGTTTCTTGAAACTTTCTAAATCAGCATCCGGTTTCAATATATATCTTCCTGGAGCTTGGAAGACGGCAATCTGCGTGAGATAATAATGTCATTCAGCAGTCACTGAAGAACACAATATTGATTAATAATTATTGGTTTATTACCACTTACCTTTTTCAAGATGGGCTCAATTTGCTTCACAGATTTGGGAATGGTTTCTCCAATAGCTTTCTCCAGAGCCTAAAAGGCAGGATCAGAATGTATAAGAGAAACAAAAAGAATTAAAGAAAAAAGTTGTTTATATGTAAAGTTCATACATGATAGGTTAAATAATAGAACATGGTACAAATAAAGCCGTTTGCTAGAAAATAAAATGCATTAATAAGATATTGGTTTTATTTAGACTTAGACGTTGCAGGGCTTAAAATTGGTTTGAGTTGAAATGGACCATTTTTAGTACATGCCAGTAGTCCAGTAAACACTTTCATCCGATTTAATAAAAAATAAATTAATGATAGTTAATGTGCTAATTGTGATTATGAAAGCACTAGTGTTACACATGTAATCCACTTTTTTAATGAAAAAAATTGTGGAGGGTTCTATGCACCAAGAAATAGACTTTGTGCAACTTTCAACCTCGTTGAGACGTTCCACTTTTAGCCAACTTTTTGTAATTTAGCCCATTTGAGATAAAACACAACCCCGAAGCGGCCCATTTTATAGGGCAATGGGTCCAAATTCCCACCTCTAGGATTGTTTAAGATAATTCTTAAACGTACCTTGAGATTCATTCCTTGTGGTTTCTTCATAAGAAGAGAAATTAGCAAGCTCTGCAGGTCCTTGTTTCCAAATCTTTCATTGCTCCCTGGTTTGTTCTGCACGATACCAGCAGGAAATTTGCTGAACGTTTCTTTCTCAGAGGAGCTAGCATTCTCTTTACTAGATTGATTCAAAGTAGCATCTTCTCTGTTTGCATGTATTTTAAGGTTGTTGCTTCTAAGTGGAGACAATGGAACACCAGATTGCTCAGGTGTAGATAGTAGTGGTGAAGCTGAAGCCCTGAATTTGGATGGAGTGGATGAGGAAAATCCAGCTTTTCCACCAGATTTAGGAGGAATTACTGCTGTAATAGATACGCGCTAATAGTGAAGACTAAAAAAATTAGCTTAAAAAAACTATCCATATTTATATGTACACATTATCATAAGTATACCCTAACAAGAACTCATACCTGAAAAATTTTCAACTTTCATCTTTTTAAAAGGGAGCTCTTTCTTTTGTTTGTATGACCCTTTCCATGCATTATTTACTGGAACCAATATATAGATAAGAATACTTGATATGAAGTTTGAAATCTCAAATATTAAGATATGATTAGTTGGTTATGTGTAAATATGCAGGCTCTACTTGCAAAGCATGAATGAGACCTTTCTGAAATAATGCACAGGGAATACATGCTAGAAATATAAGACATATCCTAATGATGGCTTTGTGTGGGAAATTTAAGCTATGACGTCTTCTCGTTCTGGTTCTTGTAAGATGAGACAAGTCAACAAATTAGAAAAAAGAGTCATGCCGATAAAGTTATAGTGAAAGATTTCACTTTTCAAATACTAAGATTAATCACTAATGAAGTTAGGCAACATGGATTGTAAATGAACTCTTCAATATAGCAGAGAGATGCAATATCTCTTCAAATGGCACAAAAGTAAAATAAGAAAACTCTTCAATATAGCAGAGAGATGCAATATCTCTTCAAATGGCACAAAAGTAAAATAAGAATGGCAACTGGAAACCTTAAAAACTACAAAAAGGATGGTGACACGTGTACACTTTTTGTGAATGATAACTCTTAATAATAAGTCCTAACAAATAGCATCAAGTAAAAAGTAATAAAAAAAAACAATTCCCCTACTCATGAATGTTAAATAGAAATTAGTGGCAACAAAGAGTGATGATTCAATAAAATGATAATTATGATACCTTCAGCAGCAGCTAAGGCCTTTACTTGATTCTTCATAGATGGATTTCCATGGTCTAAAACAATGGCTCTGTAAAAAAATGCTTATTTATCACTAGTCATAATGTTAGCTTTCTAACCATGAAACTGTTACTGACAACCTTAAACAATTATGGAAAACCAGTGGTTAACCATAGACCTAAGGGCTGGCTGATAAAAACCCTTTTATTGAATGGCATCAATCAAGTGAAATTGTAAAACTAAGAAATCCATACTCCATACTTCTACCAAAACTAGTCTGTTGTAACTAAATTTGGTGTTCTACTTGACCAAAAATAATGGCATCCCACATAAAGATGATGGTTGTTGCCAATACAATATCCTACTCTGCTACTTGAGAGATGAAGAATATATCACAGGTTTTATATCTTCTTGTATGCTTCAGTTAACCTTCTGTACTTTCTTATCCCATCGCTTGAGAAAGCGGGCATGCTTTAGGGGTTGTTTGATTTGCTTCTGACCCGTCTGACCCACTGACCTGATCAGACATGGAGGTCGGTCAGCGTGTTTGATTCCCCGATTCGCTTCTGACCCAGTCAGCCCCTTCTGACCCATGCCTATTTTGAACCCTTACCCGGTCAGTTTTGGAGAAGCCTCTTACTTGGTCAGCCCCTGCTAACCGAGACTTTTCCATCAAACAGCCCCTTAGAATGCACATAATAGACTACCAAGGTGAGTTTTGTTTTGGGGTCTTGAGAAGGTGTTGCTCAAAAAGTTTGATAAACTTATGCTAGATTAGGGGAGGTAAAATCATGTTTTCTATACAACCACGTTTGGCACTTGGCATTAATTTATCTTTTCACACTAGTTATGAATGGACTCACTAAAGACATTAGATGGTAACCATTGCTCATATCAGACATGAAACATACTTTCGTGACTTGTGCTTGCGTTCTGCTTCCACTGATCGCATTTTAACATGGTTTTTAACAGATTCATCTAACTCGCGTTGAACATTCAACTTTCGCCAAGCACCTCCAGATTCAACAAGCAAACCATCTCCGTCACCACTTCGGCATTCTTCGTATATGTCACATAGGTCACCTGTTTCTTGGGACCATGTGAATCTGAACTCCTTTCCCCCTACATCTATGAGCTGACAGAGTGGAAAAAAAACTTAAAAGGTATATATGAGAGAACTCAATACATCATCAAAATCAAAAACTGAATCATTGAACTTTGTGAATGTGATCTAATAGCACAAGTCTAACCAAGATATATGCTTTCTGTATTTGCCCAGAAATATTGATACTTTAACCTAGCATATGAATTTCTTTAAAGTAGTGAACCAGTAAAACTTAAATTCATCAAGGCAACCGGAAATTGTTGTTACACTACAAGACCTCTATGCTGCAGTATCATCAACTGAGACGAACAAGCAACAAATTAAACAGCAAATTTCACTAATCTAGGTTAATCACACACACTAAACAGAAATTCGGAAACCACATGAAACAATTAATAGAGGCAGTATCAGATATAATAAACCTACATTCCCGTTAGGATTTTTAGCAGTTGAATCAAATTTGATCCTGGCGACACCGCCGAGCGCTTCGAGTCGCTTGATTTCGTTAACGAGGACAGGTGAGAGCCTAATAATCATACCAAAGTTCAGTGGGTGGTTACGAACTAAACTGAATGTTTCTTCGGCGGTAGATTCAGAGACTGTAGGGGTATTGCTACGGTCACGGTGACCGCCACCGCCACCGCCACCGGAGGATTGACGACCACCGCCAGGGGTAGCGGATGGGCGTTGAGCGGAAGGATGGAAGGTGGAGTGGATGTTCCGCTTTATAGGACCGCCGCCGCGACCACGGCCGAGCTTGCCGGAGCCACCGTACATTACCGGCGAGGTGATTGATCTGGGTGTGGGTGGTGTGGGAACCAGGGTCCAGGGAGGATTGCGAAGTTGCGAACCTGGATACCGTCACAAGGAAAAGATGTCAAAGAATTTGTCAATTTGGGGATTCTTCATTTTTTTTTAATTATTTGTTTTGATTTATTATCATTTACTTTTTACCCGACGGAAATAAGAATCAAGAAACGAGGTATTTGTTAGAAAACTAGTATGAAGTCTCCCGAGTGAGTGATGGGGGAGGTGTAAAATTACGTAAGTAGTATCAATTTTATATTATCATTATGATCATCTGTAAAACATTGTATTAAAAAAATAAAAATGGAAAAAAAACGAATGAAAGGTAAACGTAAAACCGTTGAGCCACGCACGTGAAACGTAAAACATTAAAAATTATAACTAAGTCTAAGACCAATGGGTTGTGACCAACCATTAAATAGAAAAAAATAGGCGTAAAAATGTTGAACCACATGCGCACGTTATGTCGTGTTAACTTGTAAAATTTAAATCGAAACTTAAAACGAAAATTTATAAAAGATGAAAGGTAGAGGGCACCAAAGTTGAAAGTGAGAAATTGTAGGGTTTTAAATACAACACATAATACACAAATAAGTTGATAATTATTAATATACTTGAATTAAGCTCCCCGAGTTGCAGGGGACGTAAAACCGTGCAAAATAACACTAATGTCACACCACTATCAATGATCATCAACACTTAAATAACAGTGTGTTAATACGAAAATATAATACCAAAGCAGTGAAGTGTCTCGTACAGGTACCGAAAAAATTACCATAAAAAGGTAAAAAATAATAAAAAAGAACATAAAAACGTGAGAATAGAAATATTAATAAATAATCAAAACTTGAAAAGGAAGTAAGGAAGGAAAAATATAATTTTATAGTTTAATAAAAATAAGAGAAAAATACTAATTATATAAGTTATTTTTAATATAAATAATAAAATGAATAAATAATTAATATTTATGTTTAAGGGTAAGGTTATTCTACAAAGTGTATTTTTGCTACAAAGCGTGAGAAGACACAATGATGCTAAAAAAGTCACAAAAAAATAATATCTCATAATCTAAATCGAATTTTAAAAAGGTACTTCGGAGTCTCTGTTCCTCTCGTTATTCTCTTTCAGAAAAAAAAAATTCATTGCGTCTTTATATGACACAATGACGTCATTGTGTCTTTTATATTGACACAATGACGTCATCGTGTCTTTCGTAATGACACAATGAAGTCATTGTGTCTTCCATAAGTGACACAATAAAAAACGTTAATTTTTATATTTTTTTATTTTTTTCGTTTATTTTTTTTCTTAGTGATGACGATTAGGGGAACAAAAGCTCTGAATTATTTTTTTGAAATTCAATTTAGATTGTGAGATATAATTTTTTTGTATCTTTTTTTGACTCGTTGTGTCTTCTCACACTTTGTAGCAAAAAATACACTTTGTAGCAAAAATACACTTTGTAGCAAAAATACATTTTGTATTTGAACCTTTTTTCTATGTTTAATATGGTGGATATATGTAATTAAACTTTTAGTTTAAGTATAGGGTTTAGGGTTGGGGTCAGCTGCATATTATTTTTTTTTGGCAAAGATTTCACAGAACGTCTCGTAAAAATACTAGAAAATGTGGCTCAAAGGGCTGCTATGAAGAAATATCTAGAGCAGCCTTGAAACTTGAAAGGTCCTGAAATACTCAAGAAATAGTTACAAAATTTAATTTTGAAAGGTACCTTGAAAGATAAATGTAGATAGATAATGATCTAGAAAAATTGTAGGTATTATAGATAGATGTAGATATAGAAGGATCTAGAAAAAGTGTAAGTGTTATAAATAGATCTAGATATAGAAGGATATAGAAAAGTATAGGTATTATAAATAGGATGATGGTGACTCATTTATAACGACCAAAGTTCTTTGTAAGCTCAAAGATTTGTACTTGTGTTCTAGTAATATAAGCTTATTACTTGTGATGTAATTTCACATCACAAGCATCTCACTTGCGTAGTACGAATCTAATGTTACCTTACAGACTTAAATTGCAAAACCCATCCACACGAGACTAAGAAGGTTGACTCAGAACCGATTTAAGTGTCGTATGGGAGTTGAAGATTTCAGTCTGTGACATTATGCTCATGTATTAACAAGAGAAATTGGAGCTCATCTATGATGGAACACACTAGAAAATTGAAGTTTCATGCGAGTGTTTTACGGATATTATCGACTATATATTACACCCACAATGTTACGAAAAATTTCAGTTTTTAGTATGAATTTAAATGAGGATTTGTTATGATTATAATGAGTGTTACTGTCAATCTTAAAAAACTACGATCACCATGAGCATCAATTTAGAGTGATAACTTTTTTGATGAATATAGTTAAAGAACATTTGTTGTAAATTGCTTTTACATAATTGATCTCACTTTGATCCCAAAATCACCAACTTCATTCATGATTTTAGGGTGTTTAATACACGTGTAAGCTTACGTTAATGTTTAATTTACTAATTTAGCTCAATTAAGTTTAAAAAAATCACTCTAACTTGATAGAACTGAAATTTAAAAAAGGCTGTTGTAGTAGGTTATTTACAAACAAATTTAATTATATGTGCAACAGGAGCTAAATGCGAATTACATGACATGAAGAGGTTTTTTCTCTCTTTTTATTGCATACCATATATTGGATGCAATTTCACAACAGTTAACTAATAATTAATTGCCAATCTTTGTTCCTCAAATCAGGTTGTAATGGTTGGATATCATCATAACTGTAACCGATAGTACGTGTAGTAGTATTTTATCTAGATCGGTGACATTAAAGACCTTGTGTTGATAACAAATATATGTTTAATATAATAAAGTTTCAATTGCATCATTCAAAACGTTACATTTAGAATTGACAAAACAAATTGTTTACATGATGATATGTCTGTGACCCACTTCATGAACTTAAGAAGATAATAAAAATAATAATAATAATAATACAAGACACAACATATTTATATATTAGTTGGATGTGGAGGTTTGCGACTTGAGAATAGAGTTTTTTCTTTCTCATTTGATTTACAATCTCTAAAACTTTACAAATCGTTATTGAAATGTCTGAATCTCAACCGTGTAACTCTGTAATATAGCTTTAGTGACATTTTTCAAATCTTGGCCTGCTTCAAAAGCATTTATGTTAAGATCCAACGTCAAGCTAAGAGCAAACACCTTGTTGACTTTGGAAACGTGCTTGAAATCACATAATTCTTCACGTTGTTTTTGTAGAGAACATGGTGGTTAAAAACTTAAAATGGCCATACTTGTTACCATAACAATTTATATATGCATTTTTTCAAGTACAAATTTATGGGGAAGGCTTATAGCTAATGGTCAAAACGAGTACACCCATTTGTCAGTTCAATTTTTGGATTAAGGACTTGGTGTATGATGGTTAGATGTACTATTTAAAGGTGATTTATGTGGTATGAATAATTGCTTTTAATAAACGGGTTATAAAGATAGTGTTTGGATGTGCTTTGCTTGTTACATTTGTAATTAGAGATGACAATGAGACGGGTATGGGTAATATTAACATCATACCCGATTAGAAAACTTATATCCCATATCCGGGCCAGAATTCGTCGGGTATGCATTGGGTATTTACTCGTCGGGTACCGGGCATACCCGCGGGTAAGGTATACCTATTAAGGTTATAAATATGTTGGGTATACCCATCAAGTATCTATTGAAGTTAGAACATCACATAAATTCATATTTTCATATACGTACTAAACAATATTCTTGGTTAATCAATAATATTTTTTTTTTGATGTGCCACTACTACTCTCCTTTCATTTTTGAGACAAATATCAAATTTTATTATAACTTAATACCGTATAATGTAAATAATAGAAAGCTTAATAACTTATATTCAACATATAATTATTAAGTAAAAAATACTAAGCAAAAAAACATATATTTATAATAGATATTAATGAATTAAAAAATAAAAAATAAAATAAATATCTCAGATTTCAGGTATCCCGATCGAATTGGGTTTGATTGCCATCCCTAGTTGTAATTATGAATGTTTGTGCCAAGCTATGATGTATTATAGTATAATTTTTGGCTGATATATGGACCAAATGGTATAGTTCATTTGTTGGTAGCTTGGAGGATAAAAAACATAACTCTTGCTTTCCAATTGACTGTTTTTGCTTGGTGGTGTCCAGTCCCTGGGCGGTGCTCGATTATTTTTGAAATTAGCTAGCAAAAAAAACTAAAAAAAATATGTAGTGATTTTGTAAATAATAATCAGTTCTAAACCACAAATCCATACACCCTTAAAATCCATAGCTAGGAAGAACACAAGCCACCACAAGTGTAACATGTTAAATTGATCTGCATTTAACGAATGGTGCCCTTGTAAGGTTGAGTGCAGTGAACGGGAGCCTTAAGGTTTCAAAGTCAGGTGTGAAGAAGAAGAACATATAGGTTTTCAAGATTCACGGTAAAAAATGCGCTTATAAGGATATAAACCACACCACTTTATAGAAATGTAAACATCAAACCATTAGGTCATGGATTTGTTTTTTTTTTCACTTGTTTTGAAAAGCTTATCTCTATCAAACACCCCCACCTTTTAACAAATGTTATTTTTTAACATAATAATAATCTATTTTTTAAGTTTTTTAATCAAGTCATTTTAAAATTTCATTTAAAAAAGTTTATTTTTTTTAATTTAACGACTTTAATAAATGAAACATTTATGCATTCTGTTATTTTGTTAGTGTTTAAACTTTCTTTGGTCGTGACTTAAATTGGAAATTATTTTACTTCAAGTTAAATTTATCACACTTTATATACCATACATTTGAGAAAGGAATGTTCTACCTTAAATTTTTTTCGATTTCCAATGTGAAACACGGGTGGATCAAATGAATGAAAAATTGTTGCACAGATGACAGATGTTAAGAACTTAATTTTTCTTTATTCTTTACGTTAAAAATAAGCTGAGTCAAAATAATTGCATTGAAAATTATTAAGACCCGAAAGTCACATGACTTTGCATTCAAGATATCAGAATAAATTGATTGCTACAGTTTACAACTTAAGCCGTAAACAACTTTGCGAGTATACAAAAAAGTATCATGTGGATCTTGCCAAATGAAGATCATGTGTTAGACTAAAAACAGTTTATATTTGACTTCAAAAAGAACTTTCAATCCCAATGGGCCTGTGACCATGCACGGTGAACATTTCATTGTTTAGCGGGTGTTTGGAGTGATTTTTTTACTTATTTTTTAACTTATTAATTTTTAAAAAGTTAAAAAGTTATTTTATAATGTTTGACAATGTGATGGTTGTGAGAGAGATAAGTTAATAAGTCACTCCATACTAATTTATTAACTTATTGGAAAAGTCAATAAGTCAATAAGTTGTTTTGGAGAAACAATCCCAAACACGCCCTTAAACAATTAATCCACTTTGACAAACCGTGAGTTTCTTTCTTTAATTTTTCTTTTTATATTATCTACTACCAAACTTGAATAACCAGTTAGTTCTTATTACCCATGACATAATCGTCTACTGATATGAAGTTTGTCTCCCTACGAAGGTGACGAGGTTATTCAAATCAATGTAAATGCAAAATATGTAGCATTTAGGTGTGAAAATTTTGCTAGAAAAGTTATTTTCTTATTGTATGACTAATTATTCCCTTTCACATAATCACTTTTAGATAATTCGTTTAGCGATAAACCATTTTGATCATGTAATTGATTACCTTTTAAATACTTAAACAATCAAATCTACACAAACATTCAAGTAGTTGTTAGTTTGATTCTCACTATTTTAAATAATAAAATGACATGAACATTTTCTTATCGCTCGTTTATTAAACAACTTAATAACAATTAAATAATCATTTGCATTGTAACGCCCAACAACCCCTACTATTCTATATCAGTTATACCAACTACCAGTTAGGCCTTGATGGAGACGTTAATGCGTTTACAGGTAATCATATAATTATAAATTAACATAACATTAAAAAGGTTAACAACATTGAGACTCTACGAGTGAATAACCAATATTAAATTCAACTTTAACTAGTTTGTTTTTCGGATAACATGCACATCATCATACATTTCAATAATATTTGTTTTGCCATCCCGTAAAAGATTTGAGCGCCTCCCATTTAAGTTTAAGAAACTCAAGTTCAGCTTATTTCGAGTTTTATTCTTAAAGCTCACGCGTGACTCAATTTAAAACCCAAGGCTGATTATAATAATATTTATAATCATCAATTCATGTTTGTGCTTAAAGATGTCCAATACACGACTAGAAACTTAAAAAAAGAGTTTCAAGGATATCACATAAACAAGTACAGGTTAGGAGAATTATAGAAGAAGGTTCGTGTTCATGTGCCAACACTTGTTCTAAATTTACGTGCTTAACAAGCAAATCTACACAATTTTTCCTAAAACCCAACTAAAACAGAATCTTTGTTTTTTCTTACATGTTTATTGTTTGTCAAAGAAATTTATTTACAGCAAATGGAGATAATGTTTTAACTTTTAAACCTGATTAAAACATCATCTTCATTGCTTTTACAACTTTTTTTTCTTTAACAGACAAAAACCACCCTCGTGCACTTTAATACACTCGCATCTCTAATGAAATTGAATCCGTAACACCTTTTGATTATTAAGACATCTTAATATTGCTAGACCAACTTCCCTAACATAATAAATAAATGATTATACATTACACTAATACTGTATTACAGGACTTACCAAAATTTAGAAAACTGATCTTGTAACTTAAGAAAAAGGGGTTGGTGAATTAACCAACCACGACCCATTTGTTCTGATTGGTCCGAATAATCTACCCGTTTTACCCTGATCCATTTGGAGAAGTCAGACTAAAGAAACGAGAACATTTGAAGAGTCAATGGTCAATGACATCCTAACCCACACGTTTCAAGAACCTCACGATTATTCTCCAAGAATATACAACCCTTTATAAACCATTGGTATTTGGTAGGGACATAATCAAAATTCAAAACCATCTTCATATGGAAGTGATCACCCCAACCACCATCACCACCACCGCGGCCGCCACCGGAGCAACCGTGAAGCCTGCTGGAACCCAGCCTGCTCCTCCATCTCCAACCACCAGTGAGGTCGTGCATACACAAAATGCGAAGAAACAACGATACGACCGATGTTTCTCCTTCATGGAGATATCGATTGACCCGGGTATCAAATCGCTAAAAAGACTCGATTCAAGAAAGTTCAAGCTTGAGATCCAGAGATGGGCCAAGGCAGTTGTTCGATACGCCAGACAAGTCAGCGATCGTTTCGGTACTCGCCAAGCCAGCGAAGGCAACTCACGTGGCTAGCTGAGTCTGATCAACCAATAAGAAGCATCTGCTAGCCTGGTTGATCATCTGTTTTCTGACTGCCAAGTCAGCACAACCATAGATCGATGACCAAACCGATGTGGTTCATGTGAAGCGCTTAAGGCGCCAACAAAGAGTGTTTGTATGTGTGTGTTCTTTCAAGTACATAAATAATCCATCTGTTAATGTTATTCAATGCAACAAGATTTTTGTTGAACTCTAGATGATTTCATCAGGAGATGCTCTCTACAATTCACTAAATGGATTTATAAACAAACAAAATTACCAAAATATACTATGCGACAATCTAAAGACTGAGATTTTTTTTCCCTAAATACAAAATTAAGAACTCTAAAAAGAGGGACTAATCTAAGGTGGTATGTGCTTAGCTAGTGATTCTAATATTAACCGACATTTAATCAGCATTTGGTGTGCCTGTAACGAGAGTTCCTCTACGACCAGAAATGTTTCTCAACAGCTGCTTAGAACACATCTTTTGTGCCTGAGTTGCATTCTTCATGCGGTTTGCTTTTACCCAATCTGGTTCCTATGGAAATTGTATTATAGGAGATCCAAAATCACTCATAAGAAAGAGGCATTGACAAGTTGGGTAACCAATCAAAACAATTTTTAATAGGTCCGGTTAGCCAGAAACTCCATTTGTACAAAAAGTATACATAATTTACTACTAATTAGCGAATCAAATATGATAATGTATGATATGTGTGTGTGTGTGTATTATTTTGTATGTTTGACTGGTCAAAATCACCAGATGTAGAAAATAGTGTACCTCAGGTACAATCCTTGAGAAGACAAATTTGATGAGAAGGAGAACATGTTCCATGATGAGGATGGCTGCAAGACCAGGAGATATATTCCAATTCCCCTCCCTATCATATAGACATACTAGAAGTATGCAGTTGGTGCATATTGATACCACTATCAAAAACTAAAAATCAAAATTAGAATGAAAACATCCTTTTGAAATTCCTTAATGAAATTGTAGAAACAAATGACCTGTACATATAAGTTAGTACCTGAAATATGTTAAGCCAGGCCCCAATTGTTGCAGCAGCTCGAGGAACTGGCCTTCTAAACATGGCAAGAATCTTTAACGCGTCTGCTCTAATTTCTGTAATATTGTTCTTTACAAAACGACCATAACAAAAAATAAATAAATAAAACTCCAATTATACGAGCCAAATTTCTTTAATTTACGCACCACAAATGAAGAAATAAGTGTAAGGTTTCAATTTACCAAAGCAGTAAAAGCAAATGCTGGAGGAAAAGCACAAGCAAACATCATAATCATTCCAAACTGCAATGCCAGCTCAAGAAACTCTGCACAAAGATTTATATTTATATTATTGAGGTATCACAAAGAGGAGAGAAATTAATAAATGTTAGCTTTCATGTTTGAATACAGGGCAACTGTTGAAAACACCTGGACTTTTGTTGAATTTGCACATAAATTCACGGACAAGTACCACATGATTTTTAGAACTTAAGGTAAGGTCCCCGCGCTACATTATTAATATAAAAGTCCTCTTTTGCAGATTAAATCCTTGGACTTATCAAAATTAAATAAGAATGTCCTTATCTGAATTATTAAGTCAGTAAACTTTATTATAATGCCTTCCTTCATTGGATTTAAAAAATTATATAGGGAATTTACTCATGCAAAAATAAGTTCAAGGGACGCATATGCTAATTTAAAACTACATAGGGTTTTATATTCTTTTAATCTATTTTTTCTTATTTTTAACAATTTCCCTTGAATACCTTACCATCAAAGAGCCCATCTTCAAGTTCCTCACCAACACTGGCTGAATATATTGGCTTAAAATACTCCTTCTCCACCCTAGAATTAAAATAAGATTTTCTGGCTGCGATTCCCTTTTCCCTTTTTTTCTTGTTGCTTCACAAACAGGAGTCAGCAATTATTAACTACAACAATATTATGGAAATCAAGATAGAGGAAAGACTTGCCACCACCCACCCCTCCCAGACCCTGCTCTTGAGTGGGACATACTGGGTTTGTTTGTTTTTTTTTTTTTAATATTATGGAAATCAAAATAAAGACTAAAGCAAAAGACACCTACCGAACAGCTCTATATTTTCTATAACTGTATTTGATGTAGGGTAGGGAGTTTTCCATCAAATTTTCTAGCACCTGAAGGATTTTTCAATTAAATAAAATTTAATATTAAAAATCATAAAACATAAAACCCTAATTTGAAAAGAAAAAGATATAGAAATATTACTACCTCTGATATGATTAGACGTTGAATTATCACTTGACGAAGAGTCATGACGTTGCGATGCAGAATTGCATGATACAGTAGTCCAATGTATGACTGCATAAAGTACAGCCCAAACACCTACATGGAACAAATCAATTAATTAGAGCTGGTTATTTTGACCAGTTAATCGAGCCGTGGATAGAGGAAAGACTTGCCACCACCTACCCCCAGACCCTACTCTTTGAGTGGGATATACTGGGTTTGTTTGTTTGTTTGTTTGTTTGTTTATTTTGACCAGTTAATTTAAGAATGGTCAGTGTTTTATACCTTTATCTCAAAGGGTCAAAGAATAAAAATCTAGCAAAAATGGTTTAGGCAAAAAGGATTGAAACTAGAAAGATGCATAAAGTCCTATTGCTTGCTGAACCAAACCTCCTCGAAAAGTTAATGGGTCAACCCAAACAGGTTTTAATTTGAAACCCAAGCCACCCATCTTACCACTTCCAGAATTTATATATTAAATCTGTTAGTGTAATAATAAATTTTATAGTTATAATTAACACATTAATTATTAATAAAGTTTTAAAAAATGGACAAAAAGGTTGATAGTCAGTGACATTATTTTATTCAAAGATCATAACTATTATTGTATTAAAGATTATTTTTGTAATCATAACTAATGAATTAATTATTTTTAACTTCTCTAGAAACGAACAGATAGTGTTTCATTGTCAACCTGGCCCAGTTTCAAACCGAACAAACTTATGATCCGTTTCAAACTGCGGCCCAACTTACCAATCTTATACCACCTCTAAGTTTATATATTAATCTAAGAGAATTAACAAGAATATGAAGTTTGGTTCTGACCTTGTAAATCAAACTGTTAGCTCTGTATTCAGAGTTCTCATTTTTCTCATGCTTGATTAACTTCACTGACACCTTACCCCCAATTTGTGTGAAATATTGAATGGCAAATAGGTATACTGCTGTTAACCCAAACCTGAAATAAAAGTTTTAAATTTATTTTACAAATTGAATCCAATGAAAAAAATAAAAATACATACAATGATTAATATCAGATGCTTACTTCATGATATCAGATCCAATGCTCTCGTACAAATGTGCATATGCCAGTTCAAAAGGAAGCTGGAGGCATATAATACTCAATATAATAATTGCATCATTCCTAAATCTTAGCATATGACCAAACCATTCCTCTCTTTGGAAGTTTTCTTTCTCGGTTTTATCAGCCTCAAACTTTATCACTCCTACAGATGAATGGAAGGAACTCCATTCTGAATCCATATATTTATAAGCAGAGTCTGCTCCAACTGAATAACAAATTTGCCACCTAAATTTTGAAAATTGAAATCAAGAGTATTAAACCGGACTAGACAAATATTTAAAACAGATTACATAATATTATAAATTACCTGGCCAAAAGGGTAGAGTTTTTCCGCTTCCAGAATTGGAGAAAGAAGACTGCCCATGAAATTATGCATATAAAGAAGAATGGAAGAATCAATAACTGCAAAGATCTGGAAAAAAAGAGAGAAAAACACACGATTATTATAGATTGAAAGCTTTAGGTGACTAATGACTGCTATAAGATACGTACCCAAAATCAACCAATTGCACAAGAATCCCTAATGCAGCAGGGAAAAATAACCACTTTGTGTACATTCCAAGGAAAGCAAAATATATTGCAATCTACAACGAAAAAGAAAAAAAAAAAGGAAAAGAAATATATTATCATACTTGAAATTTATTTTCCCTGTTAAGCAAAATTATTCATAAACAACCATTATCACCTTTGCTCCATAGTAAGCATAGATGTCATCGAGGGGTTGACTTGTAAGGTCCCACCAGTTCAGAGCCCAACCTCTCAAAAGCTGCTTCCTCTTTATCTCATCTTTTAAACAAAATGCATGTCACTTATAATGATGACAAGTAATATATTATGCAAACAAAGAGAATTAAACAAACAAATAAATAAATAGGTTAAAAATCACCAAACCATGGATAGGAAAGACTTCTTTAACAATTCCTTCTTTTTCCAACTTCCACAAAAGAGGTTTCCCAGGCTCCCATCTGACTACTCTAGAGTCAGAATTTAAAATGATAGCAGAAGTGGTCTTGTTAACCTGTAGGTTTTATTTACAGTTTTAGATGTATTAACCAAACAGACCACCATTGTGCTTATGGTGCAACCTTGTCAAGTTGTGTATGACTAAAGCTGGTTAGGATCTCGTATAACTCACAATTCCAAGTAGCATGTGATTATAACAACGAAAACGCTCGCACCAACTGAATAACGAGCCATCAGATTGTTTGACAAAAGCATCAGCCTCATCCCATTCAAATTGTAAATCAACCCCTGCAACAATATTACACATTCATACCACATCTTAAACAACAAATCACAAATTTAGGACTATTGAACCTCACCTATTTGAGTTCTTTTCTTCAACTGTAATTCTGCTGCCGCCTTCCCTAAAATTTCAACAGGTGCTGCTAACTGGAAATATAAGAATTAACACAAACAAGGTCATGCTAAGTTGGGATCTCATTTCTTTCCGAATCATTCATTTCTCCCAAGTTCTTAAACTCAAGAACACAACTAAAACATGGAATGTATTACGAATCAATTGATCATCATGACTGACTTGAAGTACGCCAAGAAAGGAAGAATACCATATAACTTCATAAAATAACTTATGGATTGCAGAAATGGGTTGAAGGGGTTTTAAAAGGGTTTTAGAATTCAATTTACAAGGTGTTGAATCAGCTAGTTTTCGTTATAATTGGTAACAAAAGGAATCATATACATCGCGTGAAAACTAACCTTGAGGAATTCATCATTCAGGCCAGCGACTCTATCAACAATTAGGCCAACTTTCTGAAATTCATCCACAAGAACTTCAACACAATCATAACCACCCCCAATTTGGTCTACCGTCCTCTTAGGAACAACCACCCCCATCTCAAAAGGTGATTGTTCCTCGTGTAATGCCTCCATACCAAATCTCCAACAAAATCCCTAAAATTAATAGAAAGAAATCCTACCCTATAACCGTTGTTTCATGAATCAAAGAAAGAATTCTAACAAACGCCTAATTCCTACAAAAAGAAATTAAACAGATCGAATCGAAATCATCCGTTTAATTACGAAGACCACGTCATAATTAGGGTTTTATGGAAACGAGAATCGAAATGGTGATTTCAGAGGGCGTGATTCGGCTGTTACGCGTAGGGGATTCCCATGCGATAAAGAGAAGAGACAAAATCAGAGACAAGCGTCTGTGAAATCGAGATTAAGGGGGTGAACAAGTTGGCCACGTGGCGCCTATGTGTAACCGATGAAGATGAACACAACGAGAAAGCGATCAAGAATTCAGCTGAAAGACAAAAGGTGCACACATATCAAGTGCATTGATCGGTGGAAACACCGTTGGTTGTTATCTGAGGGAAATGTCCGGTGGCCGGAGACTGTATTTTCCGGCGAATAGTGAGGTGGTTTTCCGGTTGATTTGAAGTTTAAAGCGTGTGTGGGTGTCTCCGGTCACAGGTGCTGTCAAAAGGTCATAATGTCATGTTTTGGGGCCCTGAAAACACGTTGGCAGTGTTCAAACTTCAACGTTAAGAATCCAAGGTGATCTCAGACGTCCATTTTAAACGCCTCTAAATTTAGTTGAGTGTTTGAATGTTGACGAAATATTCTCAATCATATACCTCAAATCTCAATCGTATATAGGGTAATGATACTAAATATCTTTTTGTATCAAATTTTAAGCGGGCTTTAATTTTTCAAGCACATAGATAAAAAAATTCTTTTATCTAAACAAAGATAAATCATAATTTTAAGTCTCACTTTGAGTAAAATGCTCTTTAGCAATGAGTTTTTTTCTAAGGGGTTGGGGGTGTGGTCCAAGCTGGAAAACGGATAGGCAGACCCGATTAATATAACACATGTCCTCCGAAACACGGTCGTACATTTGTCTTTCAAAAAAAAAAAAGATAAAAAATTCTTTTGATCTTTTATGATTATTATTATTATTTTTTTATATATGATCTATTATTATTTTTTTATATAATTTCAAGGGAATATATACTTTTTTTTTGTAAATCATTTTCTCACTTCATTTTTTAATCAATAAACACACTCTTTTTCTATCTTAAAATCATCAAACATACACACTATAATTTAAATTCATAATATTTTAGTTTAGGTATTGATATCCTGTCTTCTTAAAGGTTCCTCCAGTCCTCTCAACTGGTTTTAACTAATAAACTATGCATACTTCCTACGATCAACGTCACGTCATACTTGTATTGTGATAAAGTTGGGGCTTTGACCCACTACAAAATAGGACATCATGTTTTTAAGAAATAAACAATTAAAAATAACAAGGCTATTATGCTTTGATCAACTATTCGACTAACCTATGTTTCTTTAAATTTCTCATGAAATGATAATTAACCATTCAACTTCCTATTATGCTTTTGAATTATAATAATCCGATTACTTGCTATTGTGTTTCTGATAGTTGATTACAACTTACAGGATTCATTAATTCATTTTTTAAGGCTATTGTGCTTTTAAACAATGGACTATCGAGTACGCTTTTGACAACAAACTATTGAGTATTGACTAACTATTTTGTATTTGTGTTTCAGCTTTTGTTTAATTTTTGATGATCTAATTAGTAATTACAAGTTTGAAGAGAAGCTATATTAAATTTATTTATTTTTGTATTATTCGTATATTCAAGTTTTAGAAGATAATCTCGTATGAGGTTCAACATTTTTACGTTTATTTTTCGTTCGGTTTTATTCTTTTTTATTTTTATTTCCTTTTTAATACGAGATTCGGTGTTGGTGGTCATTGCGGTGGTGTGCCATTGATGTTAATTGACATGGTTTTACGCTTACGCTGCAACACGGGGGAATTACTACTAGTTTATGATAAGAGGGAAATTTGGATTTATGAGATACCAACCTATAACATACATCATTACTCTATAATCAAATCATATGGAAATGAACATCAATGTATCATTGTCTTTACTTTGTGTATAACCCTATGACACTTCTATTTGGGTGTGATTCTCGTTAATAATCCTATCCATGTTTAGGGGAAAAACAAGTCTAGGGGAGCTCAAAGCTTGCCTAAGCACTCCTGAGTAGTTTTCAACTAGATTCAAGTTATTATTATTTATTAATTATTTAATTCTTTTATTCATATCTATTGTTTTATAAATATACGATTTGTTATACAAGAAATATTGTATATTTTTAATAACTTTTATCATTGTTTTACGTGTAGTAACTTATTATGTATATATTTGATGTATAAAGTAATATTATATATGTAATAGGCTGGTTAGAGTTTGCAAGTTTAGTCACATTTGATATGAGATCGGACTCGTTTATTATTTGAGACCTTATATGAGTTCAAGCCTGCGGTTGAGTTCGTTAAAACTCGGCTTGATTCGAGTTTTAACAAGCTGGTGTCAAATAGCTCATGAACGACATGACTCGTTCACACCACTATCCTAGTCCACAACAAGTCTTTTTAAATTATGATCCGCGCTATATTATAACACATATTGGAAGAGCAAAATAATTGGTTGATTAAATCTCTTAAAATTAATAGTTTTGAAACTACTCTTATAGCATGTAGTAAAACTATTTTGGGTTACAATCGCTTCTTGTTTTCGTTGATGGTACAATTATTTTTCCCAAGCATTATAAATAACACTAGTGTTGTCTTTTGGGCGCGTGTTGCGCGCGCAACGGACGAGATAAACAAGGATAAACACATACTTTCTAGTTATCAAGTTCTTATCATCATAGAGGTATTGTGTAGAACCAACGATAAAACATAAAAAAAAATCCTTTTAAAGGGGGTATCGTGACCATCATAAAACCACCCCTCCTTTTAATATAAAAAAACTTTGGTGGCTAAAATAACAAATCACCCAACTTATCTATTGTCACACTGCTTTTTTAATATGGGAGAGGATATACTACAAAGGCTATATTTCCTAAAAAGGGTGAGAAGTAATTCTGGTCATTGGATAAACTCATTAAAATAGATCAATGGTTCAAAAAAACGCGGTGGCAAACATGTAAATAAGTGGAAAACTGCTAACAGGCGGAGGGGCAAAAAAGTAATTTGACACAATGGTTGTTTGACACAATGGTTGTTTGATACAATGGTTGTTTGACACAATGGTTGTTTGACAGGTTATTTGACACAATGGTTGTTTGACAGGTTGTTTGACACAATGATTGTTTGAAACAATAGTAATTTAACACAATTGTAGTTTGATACAATGGTAGTTTGATACAATAGTAATTTGAAACAATAGTAATTTGGTATGTTGGCATGTTATTATATTTTGCTATGTGTTGGCATGTATTTGTTGCTATATGTTGCTTTACATTACACAATAGTATTTTGGTAACTTGTTTTTATCGTCAAAATCAAACGTAAACAAAACTCTTCAAATATAACAC
>BJCN01147337.1:0-16275 GCA_018326445.1 Flaveria brownii
AAATAATGTTATATTCTTAATGAATAAAACATGTTAACATTTAGTAGGTTTTATACAATGATCCACATGAAGAACGATCAACAATTGCCTAAGGTTCAATATCCCTGGTTTAAGATTGGACAATGTAGTCAAAATTAGCTAGTTAAATGAAAGGTGTAATTTGGTAACTTTTTCTAATGACATGAAATAAAGGATATAATTGTAACTTAATTTTATATCAAGATAAAATTTGTGTTCTTGTTTATGGTGGCCGGAGACAAATTGAACAAGTCAAATAATCTATACTTGGTTTGTAGTTTCATTCTAATCGTTGTGTTTTTGAATAGTTCTCCCGTTTAGCAAAAAATCATTATACTTTTGGACTATATGTTATACCATGTAAAGATGAATCAGTCCATACGAATGTTACAATAATCATTAATCTCGTCTTCCTTAGTTACTCATATTAATTACTTTTGGACTTATATGTTATACCATGTAAAGATGAATCAGTCCATACGAATGTTACAATAATCATTAATCTCATCTTCCTTAGTTACTCATATCAATTACTTCTATAACTATGATTAATTGAATTTTAAATAAAAGCAAATTATACTTCTATGAACAAATAGTCATAACCGGGTTGTTTACCGTTTACATGACTATGCTCATTAAAGTTAATCTTTTATTATTTGAAATGGACTCAAAAAATCAAAAATTAAAACCAATTTAACTCATATATATGTGTGTTGTACGCATAAGGACAACAAACCATTCTTTTCAATATTCAAGAATTAAATAACAAAAGAAGTTAATAGAAATGTAAGTTTTATTGTTTATCACTTTGAAATTGTAAAAATATAAATGAGTATGATTTTTTGTTTATGTATTAACTTAAACATGTGTAGGTACTATGTATGTGTTATAGTACACACATGTATGTTTAACTGTGTAGGTTATGTGTAACTCATATAGAGAGTTCATGTATAGTTAATGTTTTTAAAAAACATATAAAAAATAGTTTCATGCTCTTTTTATATATTTTTAGGTATGTATATATAAGAAGCACAACATTAACAAAAAGTAAAACATCAATACAATTTTAAGTGATTTAATTTTATATTTTTTATTGTAGTAATAATTTGATGTTTTATAATATTCTCATCCTATTATTGTTATATTTATATATAGAGGATGACAATCGTACAAACTACAAAAACATGTACATGTGCCAAGTATAGTAAACAATCAAATTATAACACATGTAAGACGGCTGGCATAACCATCCATACATAAAGAATAGATTGATAAACACGTAACCGATTTCGATAAACATGTGAAATCCCTAAATCAATTATCAACTTATTGGTCCATGACCTCTCTACCTAGTAAGATATCATCTTTATACACATGACAATGATGCAACCTCAAATCTTACAAAATAGATATATCGATTTAGAAGTAGATTTTAGGAGACACACTTTCCATTAGTAAAACCATGTTCCAATAATAAAACCAACAAATATATAAAGAATGTTAGAATCATTGGAGAATTAATATATAAATATCTTAAAAACCACAAAAACTCCTATCAACACACAACCTTTTTATATTTTATATAAAAGTATGATTGAAATAATATATTTAGACGTCTCTTTTGAAGTTGAAAGGAAAACAATGAACGTATTTGTGATCTACACGCGTGTAAATCATATGTAGATTGTACTACCTACACGTTTAGTTAAACAAATAAAAATTTCAAAAACATATGTAAGCATCAGTTTGATGAGTTTTTATGGCTTTTGATGTTTATAGTTTATACATAACTTTATATATATAAAAAGAATATAAAGTTTTATTTAAAAACTAGCTTTAGTAAACCCGTGTATTACCAATGATCCTTAGCCTAATTGGTTAAGATGAGTTTCCTCCTGAGGGGATGTCATGGGTTCAAGTCTCACTCTGAGTAAAAATTACTCAGAGTTGAGTCGGGGGATTTTTTCAGCAATGAGTTTCATCCTGAGGGGGTTGGGGGTGTGGTCCCGGCTGGAAAACGGATAGGTGGACCCGATTAAGATAACGCCTATCCTTCGAAGCATGGTCGTACATTTGCCGTTAAAAAAAAAAGTAAACCCGTGTATTACACGAGTTGAATAAAAAATAAATAGAATAAAATTTTATTAATTATAAATCGATATTTTAAAATAAGATAGGATTGAAATCTTTTTTTATAATAAATAAAATAATTTTTTTGTTTTAAAACAAACGTTTTAAAAATGTCATACTTAGAAACTTTATTCTATAACTTTCAATTTTAACTATTTTTTGTTTATAAAAGTTTTACTTTTTAAAAACACCATTTATAATTTATTTAATATTTTTTAAAAAGTTTGATGTTCTAAAAAGTTTTCTAAATTATAAAAAATATTTCCTTAGAAATAACAGTAGTAAAAATATATCTTGCTTAATTTATTAAAAACCTATTTTAATAAAAAAATAAATAATATTATTAGCATTTAATGTTATTATTAAATAAAACAGAGAAACGAGAAAAATTTATGTGTCGTTCTAAATATTTTTTTATTAGAGTAGAAAGATTTAACGTATTCTTCTTGTAATTTTTAAAGATATTTGATAGTTCTCCATAGTGGTTCATAATATAGAACAGAAAAGACGAAAACATAGCAACGGCTAACGGCAGCCGATGAAGATGCATGAACAATGGTCAATGAATGCATTCAGAAAACTGAAGTTCAACATAAACCCTAGCAACGACAACCATATGATTTTGCACCAGGATCAAACAGAGAAGCGGACGGTTGAAGAAGACGATGATGACGTGGCGGTCGTCGGCTCTGTATCGCACATTCGCACAAGAAGAAGACGACGGAAGAAACGCGCAATTAGGGTATGATATATCGTGCAGAAACAAAGCTACGGTTTCTTCATTCAGGTGCAAATCTATAGTTTCAGTAATTATTGCATTTCATTCATTTTTTCTTACAGCTTGATTGTATTTAGTTCTTACTTTAGTCCTGTTTGGATTCAACCTCGGTCAGTAATCAGTATCAGTATCAATTTGGTGGGAATCAATCAACTGAAGCAAAGAACCTAAACTAGCATCACGGAGATTTAGGTTTTGATTTCCTGATTTTTGTTCTTCAGGTGCAAACCTATAAATTAGGTAATTATTGCATCCACATGTACAGTTTTTCATTCCATTTTTCAATAGTTTGATAGAATTTTTTCTTGGTTCAGTCCAGTTTGGATTCAACCTCTGGCCTAATTCAGTATTGGTATCTGTATGACTGTATCAGTATCAATTCGTTGGGTTTAATCAACTAATTGAAGCAAAAAGCCTGAACTGATTACAATCTTAGGTTTTGATTTTCTGATTTTTGTTTTTTCAGTTGCAAGCCTACAAATTCAGTGGTTATCGCATAAGTCGGTATGTTGAATGTCAGTTGTAAAGAAAAGGAGGGTGGGTTCACCTGTACCTCCGGTGATCAAGACTTCCGGTTGGGCAAAGAAGAGGAAAAACAGACCACGGGTACTGTGCCGTTTTATAAGCTATTTGCGTATGCAGATTCCACTGATTATATGCTGATGATTGCTGGTACTGTTGGGGCCATTGGTAATGGATTATGCAAACCCCTAATCAGTGTTCTTTTGGGTGATCTTACTAATTCTTTTGGTGATAACCAGAATAATAATGATGTGGTTCGTGCTGTTTCCAAGGTACATATACATAAACTAGAACATTTTATCTTCATCAGTTTGATATTGGCTATTGCTATGTAGGGTGTTCAGCGTTCACATTTAGGTTTAAAGCGATCAAATCTGTCATTAGTTTGATTTTGGTGACCTTTTGTTTTAGTACTTCAACCTGGCAGTTTCTTTCTTTGAAATCTGCGTGTTCATTGAATAGGTATTCATGTTGTTCGGATTATCAACTTGGTTTCTTCTTATTGGGATTTATTAAAATGAAATTGAACTTGAATCAAATTCGAATTAGATTATGAAAAACCTATATGGAATTTAAAATTAGTTCTCATTCGGGTAAATTAAAAAAAAACTGAATTAGGAGGAAAGGGAGAAAATATATAAATTGCAGCAAGGTGACTCGAGGGGATTAGAGTTTTTTGATTCAGTTAGACGGTTAAGGACCTAAGGGTCGAGTATATATAAAAAGTAAAAATAACAATTTCTAACTTAATTCAAAAACTGAAATCTAAAATCGAACGGATCTCTAATCTGAACCAAAAATTGCATTGGAATTTGATTTAGTTATAATTTCAGTTTATGCGAGTCTTATTCATACTGAACACCCTTACCATGTGGTGTCTACGTCCACTTACCCCTAGTGATAGAACAAAAGTAATAATATGCTATGAAATCCTAGAAGTTTTTCCTTTTAGTTATGGCCATCTACTCTCTAACTCGATCCTTTTCAATTAAAAATGTTACAATGACATATAGTCCTAAAAATTTCGGGTCAACCCAAAGTGCCAAAAGTTACATATTTTGAAGAGCCAATAAGTCCAAACCGTGTAAGAAAATATAAAAAAAAGAATTTACCTGGTTCGGTTTTAATTTTTCAATGGTTTGGTTTTGATATGCAAAGGTTAAATAGCATTATCAATGGTTTGGCTCATGGATTAATCTAAAAACTATCACAACTGACCATGAACCCCCTGCGACACTGTCTTATTGATTGATAACCAATTGGGTTCTGTTATAGGTATCGCTGAAATTTTGTTACGTGGCTATTGGGGCCAGTGTGGTTTCCTTCCTCCGTAAGCATATATGTTACAAACCTAATCCTCTTATGGGGTGTTTGACAATGTGTTATTAATCTACATCCAAAAAGTTACCTTTACTTATCTGATTCAGACTATTATATATAACATGAGTAGTTTCAAAACATAATGCCAAACACCCCCTTAGTTATCACCATGTGAATGTTCTAATAATGTTGTGTTTCTTAGAGGTGGCAATGTGGATGGTCACAGGAGAAAGACAAGCTGGGAGAATAAGAGATTTGTATCTAAAAGCAATATTAAGACAAGATGTTTCCTTCTTTGACAAGGAAACAAATACAGGGGAAGTTGTTGGCAGGATGTCTGGTGATGTCGTCCTCATACAAGATGCCATGGGGGAAAAGGTTTATTAATCTTTTCATTTCAAACTTTATAAAAATTATAGCTGAAAACCTAAGAAAATATTACTTACTGCTTTCGCAGGTCGGAAAATTTATACAACTAATATCCACATTTGTGGGTGGTTTTGTTCTAGCATTTTTCAAGGGGTGGCTTCTAACGCTTGTCATCTTAACCTCAATTCCTCCATTGGTGGCTTCTGGTGCAATTATGTCAATAACCATATCCAAGATGGCATCACGAGAGCAAGATGCTTATGCTAAAGCAGCCAACATAGTTGAACAGACAATCGGCTCAATCAGAACGGTAATTAAAATAAACATATATAACATTTTACACCTTTTTTTTCATGAACTGGTCAGCATTTTTGTTTCTGTAGGTTGCTGCTTTTTCCAGGGAAAAAAAAGCTGTTGACAATTACAATAAGTCCCTTGAAGATGCTTATAAGTCTAGTGTTCATCAAGGTCTAGCCACTGGCCTTTGTCTTGGATTGATGATGTTGATTATATTATGCAGTTATGCCTTCGCATTTTGGTATGGCTCAAAGATGATACTAGAGAGAGGGTACACCGGGGGCACCGTGATTGCCATAATGATTGCTATGCTCACTGGATCCATGTGAGAACATTTCTTTCTCCTTGGGTCATGTTTTATATTTTATGGGTCAATATAGAAACTTGGTGTGTTTTTAACATATAAAACCTCATATATCATTTTATTATTGAATCAATATAATTACTATATATCTACAGAAAATATTATAACTTAGACAAAAAGCAATTCCAGTCAGTCATTCAAAAAGTTTACTGGTGTTGAGTGTTGACCTGTTTTTACCAGGAAGGCGTGAGCTTTGATCACAGATTTCATGTTCTCCAGGTCTCTTGGGCAGGTGTCTCCCTGTTTGAGTGCATTTGCTGCTGGCCAGGCAGCAGCATTTAAGATGTTTGAAACTATAAACAGAAAGCCTGACATAGATGCATATGATACAAAAGGGAAAGTATTAAATGATATTCATGGTGATATAGAACTAAGAGATGTATATTTCACTTATCCAGCAAGACCTGATGTGGAAATATTCTGCGGGTTTTCTCTTTGTATCTCAAGTGGGATGACTGCAGCATTGGTTGGACAAAGTGGAAGTGGGAAGTCAACAATAATTAGCTTAATAGAGAGATTTTATGATCCTCAAGCAGGGGAAGTTCTTATTGATAATATTAATCTTAAAAAGTTTCAACTACAATGGATTAGGGAGAAAATTGGACTTGTTAGCCAAGAACCGGTTTTGTTTACCTCCAGCATCAAGGAAAATATTATGTACGGGAAAATTGGTGCTTCGATGGATGAGATTAGAGTTGCAGTCGAGCTTGCAAATGCTGCTAAATTCATTGATGAACTACCACAGGTTTGTATCCTAAAATTTCTTTCTGATAAAATAAACTAGATTTTACATAATATAAAATTGTAGCAACCGCTATAAATAAAGTGACACATGCCATCTAACTTCTATTGTACAGTATATTACACAAAATGTGCTTAAGTATCAAAAATTACACAGATGATCATTAGTTACTCAGATTTCTTTTCTCATAAAATGAATCAAACTTTACATATTTTTTTCAAATTGTAGCAACCGCTTTAAATAAAGTGACAAATACAAATAAGCTTCTATTTTAGAGTATATTACAGAAAATGTACTTAATATTAAGAATTCCCCAATGATCCTTACTCTTTACAAACTTGTCACGTCTATAATTCCTAAAATTGATGTACTCTTTACAAACTTGTCACGTCTATAATTCCTAAAATTGATGCCACTTTAATGTAACTGTAAATCTAACAAAACGATCGTTTTACCCCTTCTGCAGTCACGTTTTTAGACTGAAGTTTGTAATAGATTTTCTTATTGTAGTTTCAATTTTTATCATTCTAGTTATATATTTAGTAGCTTTAATATATATATTTAATTGTTCTTTATAACTTTTTATATACATTTATTATTTTTATTAGTTTTAAATTTTTAATCTTATCCCAAGTCATATACTTTTATGTTTTGCAATCATTTATATATATGTACAGATTAAGTTTTTATATTTGTTATTTTTAAATCTACTTATATAAATTAACAAAAATATTGAACTATATATAAAAAAATTCTATATTTATATATTGAAATCATGTATTAGAACTAAAAATAAACACATATACACTTGGTGATATTCTATAAATTATATAGGTCATGTGCACCAAATTGTATCCGCGTGACGTAATTATTAGGGTTATTAGTATGAGTCCACGGGTCTTGTTAGGTTATTAGGGTTACATTATATAGAGTTCACAATGAAACCATAAAAACTTAACAGGACCCGTGGAGACTCATACTGATAAATCTGACAATAATAATATAGTCTAATACTTTAAACCTTAGCATCTTTTGCATATGTGGCTTTTAGATTGATGTCCCATAAAAAAATTAACTGCAATTTAATTAAAACGAGGTTAAAAGCTAAAGTTGACAATTTATTAAAAGCTGGTTATTTTGGATCGAATATAATATAAATTGGTTACGAAAAACATATCGTTTGTTATATATTTTTTAAATAATTCCATCAAATTTTGAGTGGATTGTAAACATTAGGGACTGGATACCATGGTTGGTGAGTATGGAATTCAACTTTCTGGTGGGCAAAAGCAAAGAATTGCTATTGCCAGAGCAATTCTTAAAGATCCTAGAATCCTACTTCTGGACGAAGCAACAAGCGCTCTGGATGCAGGGTCTGAGAGAGTTGTGCAGGAGGCTTTGGACAGGATAATGGTTAATAGAACAACTGTCGTTGTTGCTCACCGTTTAAGCACAGTAATAAATGCCGACATGATTGCAGTAATTCATAAAGGAAAAATGGTTGAGAAAGGTAATTTTATGCTTATCCATTTATGCCAATATTTAATGTTTATATGACCTTACTTTTTTCTAGATGGTCAACTGTATGAAAATATAAATTTGATGTTTGTTTCTGTTTCAATTTTGTTTTCACTCATAATAAAGGCTCAAAGTTTTAAATAGAATTCATTCAGTGTAATCTATAAAGAAGCATTACACAAGAAAAATGTTTAACATGTTCAAGTCACGTCACTAGTCACATCATCATGTTAAAGTTTGAGCTTTTTTGTCTGTGAAAGTAAACTTTGTAACACAATACAGAAATCATATCTAAGTCTTCACCCTTTGATGCAATACTTCCTCAACTTCTTTTGTGAATGATTAAGTTCTCCTAAGCAAAATCAAAGATTTAGGACTGGTAATCACAAAAAAACTTCGGGAATCTGAATCATACATTATATGAAAATGTAATATACCTTGTGGAGATTTCTATTTTGAGTTGCTAAACTAGAAACAAAAAGAGTCAGCATGGTCAAGTGATCAACAAGTCAAATACCAGATCATTGTTTATGATCACCCAAATTTAAAGTTTTTGAAAGTTCGAGTCTTTTTATACGTAAAAGTAATCTTGGTAATTCAAAACAGAAATCAGATCAATGTGTCTGAACTGTTAGTCAGTACTTTCTTTTCAGATGCAAAAGTTTAACAATTTGTAAGCTGAAAATTTTATCAGGATCACATTCAGGGCTACTCCAAGATCCCGAAGGTGTGTACTCTCAGCTTATAGAAATACAGGAATATAATGATGATTCCAAACATCATAAATCTGTGGACCAAGATAAATTAGACACCAGTAAAGAACTCAGTAGTCTATCAAGTAAAAAATTACTCTACCAACGCACATTGAGCCGAGTGTCATCCAGCAGCTTCTGCCGCTCATTGTCAATCTCATCTGGTTTGCCGCCACAAATTGGTGTCCTGCTGCCCGAGTCCATAGACATTGAATCACCACCAGATTCAGAAAAACAACCCAAAGTCCCACTAAGACGCCTTGCATATCTCAACAAACCAGAAGCACCACTTCTCATAATCGGTTTGATATCCGCTATTATTAATGGAATAATATTCCCAATTTGCAGCATATTGTTTTCAAGCATGATTAAATCGTTCTACGAACCACCACATAAAATGAAATCAGACTCAAATTCATGGGCTCTAATGTTTGTAATCTTGGGAGTGGTGTCTTTTGTTGCTTATCCTGGCAGATCATATTTATTTGCTGTTGCTGGGTCTAAACTAATAAAAAGAATCAGATCATTATGCTTTCAGAAAGTGATTAACATGGAGATTGGTTGGTTCGATAAGCCAGAAAACTCTAGCGGTGCAATAGGTGCACGGTTGTTGGTGGATGCCGCTAGCGTCCGTGGTCTGGTTGGTGATGCACTTGCTCAAATTGTTCAAGACTTGTCAACCGCTGCCACTGGTTTATTCATCGCTTTTGCAGCTTGCTGGCAGTTAGCTCTTGTAATTCTTGCTTTGATTCCATTAGTGAGTGGTAATGGATATGTTCAGATGCAACTTATGAAAGGGTTCAGTGCTGATGCTAAATTGATGTTCGAGGAAGCAAGTCAGGTGGCGAAAGATGCTGTCGGGAGTATAAGGACAGTAGCATCTTTTTGCGCCGAAGAGAAAGTTGTGCAACTATATAGAAATAAATGCGAGGTCATGAAAAAAACAGGGATAAAACAAGGGTTACTTAGCGGGATTGGGTTTGGGGTTTCTGTTTTTTTAACCTTTGGTATGTATGGTGCCAGTTTTTATGCGGGAGCACGGTTTGTTGAGGCAGGAATAACTAATTTCACGGATGTTTATAGGGTTTTCTTTGCATTGACAATGGCGGCATTGGTAGTGTCTCAATCAAGCTCGTTTGCACCCGACACAATTAAAGCCAAAAGCTCTGCGGTCTCGATTTTTACAATTCTGGACCGTAAGTCAGCGATTGACCCTAGTGATGAATCGGGTTTAACTTTGGAAACCATCAAAGGGGAAGTAAAGCTTCGTCATATTAGTTTTAGATATCCTACCCGACCTGACGTTGAGATACTCCGTGATTTATGCTTAACAATCCATAGTGGCAAGAAGGTGGCGTTGGTTGGTGAGAGTGGAAGCGGGAAATCAACGGTTATCCAACTTTTACAAAGATTTTACAATCCAGATTCTGGCTGTATCACATTGGATGGAATTGAGTTGCAAAAGTTTCAACTTAAGTGGCTCAGGTCGCAGATGGGTCTGGTTAGTCAAGAACCCGTCTTGTTTAATGACACCATTCGCACCAATATTGCTTATGGAAATGATTGTGATGCCAGTGAGGATGAAATATTAGCTGCTTCCGAGTTGGCCAATGCTCACAAGTTCATTAGTGGCTTGCACCAGGTTTGTCTAGTTCACATTAGATAACGAGTCAAACAATTCGTTTTTAGTACTGATTGAAACGGGTCGGGTATGGTTGGGTTGGCCCGGATGCACTTTTTGTTAAATCTTTAATGCTATTATAAATATTAATGCTTTTATTACAATTATAAAAGTAAAAGCATCCTAATAATACTTTATTTTTTTTGAAAAAAATAATTCAAGATTAGATGTTTATTATAAAGTAGCCTTTGAGTGACTTTGAATCTGTTTCACATGTTCTCCTTTTTGTAATATTTTTTTGATTTCAAACTAGGCATTTTAATATATTTTATCCATTTTTTAATTAATAAATTAATAAAAACACACAACCCAAATTGATTATTTAGCAAGTAACATGAAAATTAAAATATATTTTGAAAGGAATGATGTGTGAATTGCAGGGTTACAATACTGTAGTAGGGGAAAGAGGGGTGCAGATGTCAGGTGGACAGAAACAAAGAATTGCGATTGCTAGAGCCATAGTCAAGAGTCCCAAGATACTACTACTAGATGAGGCTACAAGTGCACTTGATGTTGAGTCAGAAAGAGTGGTTCAAGACGCGTTGGATAGGGTCATGCTTAACCGGACCACATTGGTGGTCGCTCATCGGTTGTCAACCATTAAGGACGCTGATGTCATTGCAGTCGTCAAGAATGGAGTAATTGTTGAGAAAGGGAAGCATGCAAAACTAATCGATATTAAGGACGGGTTCTATGCATCATTAGTTGCATTTCACACAAGTTCTTCCAATTAGCAACCAATTTTTTTATTTGTTTGTTGTAAAAATAGCAAGCTCCACAATTCTTTTCATTTGTAACAATAAATATGGATGGGAAAAAACACAGGTTATTTGGACAGGCCTGACTACATAGTCGGGTTGCATAAACGGTCTGGTTGAGCTCATTTGAATCACCTCTATTTGAACGGTCTGATTATATGTAGGGCCGGTTAAATCCGTGAGCCGGACAAGATGGTTTAACCGGATTTCAAAATGTTTCTATCTTTCTTTCATTTATTTTTTACTTGTAAAATCTTATTTACTATCATGATTCATATGTTATTTATTTCCGACTTCATATTTTTTGTAAGATTCATGTCAAAAGAGAAATAAAAGTGTTCCATACTTTGTTTTAACTTATCTTTGGTGTCATTTGTTTTTAAATTGTTTGATTAGTTGGTATTGTTTCCAGTCCGGTTAGGAAATCTGCTAGAAACTTTGTAACCTTGTGAAGAATGACAATGACAAAATTAATACATATTATTTTATGATGTGTGTTTATAGTATATAAAAGGGAATAATGAAAAGAAGTCGCAATACGTCAATAATGGTATATGTTCCATATCCATCTTATCTCCATCCTCCCTATCATTTCTTACCTATGTATTTGTTCTTTTTCACATTTTACATGTGTTGATCTAATTATTTATTTACAGGTCGTTGAATCAATGCGGGATCGTCTCCGATAATCATTTAAAATTTTTAGGCTCTGGGTGAATAGAAAAAATGGGTCCGCCCAAATAATATAAAACAATAATCCATATGTAAAAATAATATAATACGATAACAATTGTTATATCAATAAACAAAACAAAAATATTGTTGCAAATAATCTAAGTTACTTATTTAAGCGAGTCCCGAGGCTCTCCGAGTAGAGGAGTCAATCAATCTTTTGCCCCTAGGTACCTTGTTGCCTTTTTTAAATTTCGGTTTAGATTGAGTAAATTAGTGTAGACTAAATTATTTAAAGTGTTAATGGGTTTTAAGATTTGATAGGCTAAAATAATTATTATGATTGGGTTTATTAATGGGCTAATGGCCTACAGTTTTTTTATATAAATTATACATACATATATAATACAAAGCTTTCATAAAATTTCGGGCCCACAAAGAGATCGGGCCTTGGACGGTCAGTCACCTTGCCCCCCTCATGGCAGCCCCTTTATCAACGTTTGTCACTAGGTTCTATGCGTTGACACATGACTCCAATACTCCCTGTAAGAACACAACACTTTAAACTTAGAATTTGACGTGAGTTGGTAGATTGAACGACATGTTTTAAGCGAGGTAGTTGATTGGACCACGCGTATACCCTACTATAGCAGTTGAATATGAACAAGGTGATTTACTTGTTAGGATTGCAACTATCTATTTCCCTAGTTTGTTGTCCTGCTTCGTATGAAGGATACAACATCGTCGTATTTTTTTTGTTTCTGTAGTGGTTGTGCGTAACATTTTTCATAAGATCAAAGCCTGTTTTGGCATCATGGGCTACTAGGTGAGCCCAAACATTCATTAGGTCAATCCTAGCCCAGGCCCCAGGGTGTGTTTGGTGTGGGTTAGATTCGGATTAGGAGTGTAAATAATCAAGCAATCTCATGAGTTGCGCAGGATCGGCTCTACAAAAGCTTGAATTGAGCATAGCTTAAACGTGCTCTAGCTCATATTGTAGCTCATGTGACAGACGAGCTCAAGCATGAGCTTCACATATCATGCTGAAGCCGCTAATAAACCTAAATGAGCCATATATTTATACAACTTTATATATACATAAAATATTTAAATAATAAACAAACTAATCTAGCTCGGCTCGTTTAGAAACTAGGTCTGGACGTGCTACGTCAGCCCCTACTAGTGAAATGCATGATTTTAATAATATGTTGATAGATGTTTATGTTAAAAAATAATTATTTCGCTGTGCAATATGATTTTAAAAATTCAAACCAATAAGAATATTTAAATTAATATTTTGAAAACCGCAGTTTAGAGATATCCCCTATCCGATCTCTGAACTAATTTCATGGAACATATATTTTTTTTATTTTCCACTTTTGTATAAAATCTAAATCAAATCAAATAACCAAAAATAGCATCACCAAGATTTAGGTTTTCTTTTCCCGAGTTTCATTAATCTAAGTGCAAACCTAAAAAAAAAATTGTAATTTTTGCATTAGCCGGTGATGCATGTGTCGTTTTATAAGTTGTTTGCATACGCAGATTCGACTGATTACATGTTGATGATCGTTGGTACCATTGGGGCGATTGGTAATGGATTATGCACACCAATCATGAGTATTCTTTTGGGCAGCCTTACTAACTCTTTTGGTGAGAATCAGAATAATGATGAGGTTGTTCATGATGTTTCAAAGATACGTAAACAACATTTAGAATATTTTGCTTTTATTATTTTAACAAGGGTGTTTGTTGTTCTGTTTAAACTAGCTGATACGTTGTAGTTTGGTTTTACAAAAGTTATAGAATCAAGTATTAAATCTTACTTAAAAGTAGTGATATAAAAACCTCACCAATCACCAATTTATTTAAGCGACTCAGGTTCAAATCTCACTCTCCCCATTTAACTTCGGCGGCATCCAAATGAGGGTTTGGCTTTGGGTTTCATCCCGGGTTCGATCAGAGGGTTTACGGATTCAATCCGGTTCCCGCGCATCTAGGGAGTATGACTTGCGACTAGATCCAGGGTAACCAGTCCTGATAGATCGTCAGGTTCGAAGTCCTCTGTTGTTCAAAAAAAACCATCGATTGCAGTATCATAAAAGATGTTGACGCCCTGTCTGCATAAGTTTCTGGAGATTTAAGTGTGCATATGTAGGAACCATATATGTCATTTGGATTTTAGAAAGAATTAGTACTTAACATGTACATGTAGGGAGAAGTTTTACGAACAATTCTTAATCAACCAAAGAAAGATATTTGTGTTTCAGCTTAAACAAATTATATTATACAATTTGATATACATATGGGCATGTTTTTATATATAATCAAATTTAAGTAGATAATCACAAGAACCACATAAACATATATACATAGTATTGAAGTATTGAGTACTTACCAGAGAGTGGACTTTATGGTTACGTATGTATCACACTTAAAGCGGCATCTACACATGTTTACATGGTTACTGTAAATCTATCTATAGACGTCAGTTTTAAAGGGCGCCTCATGCAAACGCCTCCATGTGCTTCATGCACATATTGGTCAAAATTAGGGAAGCAACTAAAGAAATGAAGCAGTTATGAATGCCCGATATGTAAGAGATGAGATGCAGCTTTTGGTTGCACATAATGCTTATTTGGTTGTACCTAGAGCTCCTGCCTTGCGCCTTGGTTTCGGGATCTAAACGCCTCAGAGCACCTTGTGCTTTTTAAACCCAAGCTACATACATCAGTAGAAGTGTAGATCATCCACACCATGTGACTTTCATTCACATAAAAAGAAATGACCACATTCAACATTTCATTCTATCAATATCTAGTACTAATTACTAAAATGGTCTCTCAATTCAAACACTGAAAGCAAAAAACAGCAACCTCACCTTCTAGCATTTGGGTATAATGATTCTGATCATTTGATTGCTTAAGGTCAAATTATCAATATTGGATAATCAGTGTTGAATGATTATCTACTTATCAGTTTATCACAACTTCAAACAATATTAGCCCACCCATAACTCTCTCCTGAAACACACCAACCCGTTACTCGTTTTGTTAAAGCTGATTATCTTGATCTAACTTATTCAATATCACAAAATCACTTCCAAATGCAACATCAAGCGTCCCCTAATCCTATACAAACAACTTGGTGCAAAGCACAAATTCTACACAAGATATCACAAATTTATGCCTTTTGTTCTTTCTTCTGAAAACAAATAACAGGAAAAAAGAAGGAAGTGTGGTAACATACCAATTTTATTATTATTCTCTGGAAACCAGCATTTTGCAACTAAAACCATCCTGCAACAGCTGGTTGACCGCGTCCTTGAGTTTCAAATAATCATCAACAGTGTTGTAAACCTGACGAGAAATCCTAGTATACCCTGTTATAAACCCACCACATTCATCCCTCGGTCCGACCTCAGCATCTTTTAACGGCTGATAATGTATAGGAACTTCAACCCTAAATCGGTCTCTAAGATGATTTCTCAAATTTGTAGCATCATCATCACTCAAAACCCCTAAACGTGCAGGCAGCCCGACCATAGCCATGCTAGGACACATTTCAGGAGGCGAGCCCAAACTCGTCCCCCATGATTCTGCAAGCATCTTTCCCATCTCAATTACAGCATCATGATTCCTTTTCATAATCCCATTAATCCCACCTTCAAATCTGTTAACAAAATCTATAACTTCAGGAACAAGCAGCTGAGCACTATAATCGCGTGTACCAATCCAGGAACTCTCAATCGCTAACCCGTTTCCATATTCATGCGACACAACAGGGTGGTGTAGATCCGACGATAGAGATGACCTCCGACAGTAAAGGAGCGCGACAGACGGAGGACAAAAGAACCATTTATGCAGATTACTCACATAGAAATCAGCCCCAATCTCCTTCACATCAACAGGAATACTACCAACAGCATGAGCAGCATCAACAAACACCTGATTAACACCTTCTTCCCTACAAATCGCTACCAATTCACGCACCGGAATCACAACAGACGGCATCGAGGTTATATGATCAATTATCGCTAACCTAACTTTCCTACCGTTAGATTTCCCCTTCGCTAACCCTAACCTAAACTCAGATATAATTTCCTCATTCGAATCAACAGGAAAAGGAAGATGTACCACAATAACCGATCCACCAGCACGAGTAACATACGCCTCTATCGACTTCTTCACCGCTTGAAACGCACAATGAAGCATCACAACAGCGTCTCCTTTGTTAAACCGACCTTCAGCGAACGCCCATCCAACGTGTTGGAGCACAATGGCAGCAGCTGTGGTGGCGTTATCAACGATCGACACTTCGGAAACATCATCAGCGTTGATGAGATCCTTAATTA
>BJCN01147358.1:0-20108 GCA_018326445.1 Flaveria brownii
ATTATTATTATTATTATTATTTATTATTATGGTCATTATTTCTATTATTATTTATTATCATTAAATAATAAATAAAAGTGTATATATATATATATATATATATATATATATATATATATATATATATATAAATGGTAAATTCTTATAAATATTATAAATAATAAAAAAAAATTCGGGATGTCACATTAATACTAGTGTTTTTAAAAAAATTTAATGTTTACTAATAAAATAAACTAAATATATAAAGATATAAAACGGGTAGTGAGAATCGAACCCGCATCGTTAGCTTGAAAGGATTGGGGCTATAGTCAACGTCGATGCATCATTTTGAACGTCTCTACTTCAAAACTAAACATGAAACTTTGGTTTCATTTGGCTCCTTTATAAAAAATGAAATAAATTTTTAGATTTAAGATGTGAAACAACTTATATAAAAATGATATCCATTTTGCTAAAAAAAAGATAACAATAAGACATTTGTCGGCTTTTTGTTTGAATATATTCAATTGAATATTGTACATAAAAGTTATAAGCGTCTAATAAAAGATAAAAAAAAAGTGACTATTTTCTTAAAATACCCTTCTAACAACTTTTCTTACAATTGGATTTCAACTATTAATTAAAACAATTAATGTTAAAATTACTTAAAATAAAGTGTATTTTTATTTGAACCATTTCCTTATTCAAATTCCATAAACCTAAATAAACCTCATTGATCAAATCATTTTGATTTCCACAAGAGCTTTAAAATCAAAAGACTCACGAAGAACTCATGAGGACAAACAATGGCTTGTCTGCTAATCGTTCCCAACCCTAAAACCAGGAACATAATATATAATAGTAGAATTTAAAAGCCATTTTATAGTCGCAAAATACAATGATAAATTACACATAAAAATTATAGATAAATATAGAAAACACGAAAGTAGTCAAATCTGTTAGTATGGTAATCGAACAATTTCACACATATAGCCATGAGATACACGAATCTTGGTCCCGTACTTACTTTTACTCACCTAACCTCTATCTATATATTTACATTCTATATGCAAATAATAAATACGTGAATACATACATGATATGGTGTCATATACCATATTATATTAACTTTTAAGTCATTATTGATGGGTGATTTTTTTTATTTTTTATTTTGTGACAACGGCTATATATGTATACAAAATCAGAAAAATGGTTGCTTTCGTGATTTATCTCAAATAAGTAGTGATTCCTCAAGATCGTTTAAAGTTAAAAGAAAGCTGTACCTTCAGTTCAGGCAATTCAATAACACAGGCACACTCGACTACATGGGCTCCAACCCACATTGAAATGGAAAAGATGAGAGTTTAATAACAATTGATAATGTAAAGAAAATGTCTTAGGGGTGGGTGGGAGGTCATAAAGTATTACCAAGTATTACCAGTTGCAATTAAATCATCTATTACAAGAGCACGATCTCCTGCTTCTACAGCTCCAACGTGCATCTCGATTTTGTCTGTGCCATACTCCAACGAATACTCTTGTGATATAACAGCTCCTGAGACAACAATAAATGTGTTGGTTCAGCCCCAAGATCACACACAAGACTCGCAAACAGAAGGCTTTGTTTATTGTGTTAAAAATCTTACCTTTATTCATACCTTAAGACATATAGAAAATAAACATGAACTCCTAAAAACAAGTAGCACTACCTCACTACCTAGAATATAATCACTACTTGCTAGCTATTCATGGACCTACTAAAACACAATAAACAAGCGACAAAATCAAAACAACTTTCCATGACCCGTGACCATTAACTTGACCCATCAAGATTTATCCCTACAAAGTGGTCAAAACATGATATATAAACTTATAAAAACATTGCCCTTATGTCTACATGTGCATAGATGAATGTCAAGCAACAATATTCTATAGAGCTATTGCAAAAGAACAATAAATATCACAACTTGCTACACCATTCTGTTTTATTGCTAGGATTCTTAAACAACAAGATGTACAAGTGGAAGTCTCACTTCAAAGATATAAACGCAGTAACCATTAAAACAAGCATAAATATTTCATAAAGAAAACTTACAGAAAGTATCCTTCATCATTGTATTTCCATAATTCCATCAATGCAACTAGGATACACAAAGACAGAATCTTCAAGTTCATAGATGTACCAGGAAACTTGTTTGGTTTTCTCATAGGGACAAACTTTGCTCCAATGGCCAATGCAATAGGATGACCAAATATGAAACCTCTTGCTTCAACACCTGCAAATTATAGCTAAAAATCATCTCATATTGATAGTCATTACAGGGCAATATGCAAAGATAAAATGTGCAAGAGATGCAAGCACCCTATGAATGAAACTTTGTAACACCTGGGACAGGCAGCCCAAATGGAAAATGATGTAATATGAGGGTAAATGAAATATAGATCAGATTAAGTTTTCAATCAACAAGCTCATACGGGTAAGTGGTTAACTTTTGAGTCTTTCCAGTTTAGCAGGTGCTATAACATTTTCTTAACTCGTCAGACCTCTAAAACAGAATACTACAGTAACTACTTAACTACCCAGAACACTTCAATCCTTTACGATTCCACTGCTATTTCAGAAGATTCTTATCAAACCATTCTCATTAAGTCAGCTTATCGACAAGGATAATGCATGTTTTGTGAACCATTATTGGCCATGAGTGTCATTGTAAATAACTAAATGTGAATATCCTGAGAACAAAGTGTCAAAAGTAACACAAACTAATATAAGGTGGAAAAACAAAAGACAATCCCTCTGTTCCTCTTCAAAGATTAATATCAATTTCAGATTAAAAGATGGTATCATGGTAGATTGCTAAGCATGAATCCTAAAGCAAAAGTGTATTTCTTCAAATGTTAGAAGTTTTCCAACAGATAGGTATAATTCAGAGATCGCAAACGTATGAAAAAGAATAAAATTTCCGACAAATGACTATCAATTTATACAGGTCTTGTGCTTTCATATAGATAAACTTTAGCTACTGTTATAAATTACAACAACATTGTCAATAATAACTCTATTTAAAACAAACAAACGTCCATAACAAAATGTCAAACGAGAGATTTTAGTATTTTTAACCACTTTATCTTTATACCTCTCGACAAACAGATCGATGGTGTCCTTAAACGCCACCGGATCAAGCAATAACGTCGTTATATATCCTGAAACAAAATCCCTACACACAAAACAACCCCACATACTGAATCAACCATCTCGATCGCGTAGTATACAAATAACAAACTATACATCAGATGATCACTTTGAAACACACACACTAGTAAGTGGTCATGCGCGTACCTGGCTTTGGGAAGTCTGGAATGACGCGAATGGCGGATGTAATTCGTTCGATGCGATCGTTTCTGAAGACATCTTTACGGTCGCCGTCGGAAACAAGTGTCACCATGTGATAGGTGCACGAGGGATGCTGATCGCTACGGCCGGCGGTGTGACCACGGCGACCGGCGGTTGCTGCCGGTGCCGTCGACGGCGAGATGAGTGCTTCTTTTCGCAAGGGGGTAGAAAGGAATGTGCAGGCGATTTTAGGCCTAGTCCGGTCAAGAAACTTTTTAATTAACTTTTAATTTATTAATTTTTTAAAAATTAAACATTTGATTTTAAATAGTTATTAAGTTACTTTTAAAGAAATAAAGAAGTAATAGGAATAACTTTTGATAAGTAGTTTTTAAAACTTTTTATCTTTTTGATAAAATAAGATTTCAAACATAGGCTTTGTGTGTGTGACGAAATTGTCATTGTGCAAGAATGTTTGGGGTTTTAAGATGACGTCATGGGAGGTGAAGACATTAAGCGTATTCATGCCGCTGATTTGTCTAAACACTGAATCAATAGGAAAAAAATTATGAATAGGGTTTAATAGGAAGTTAATTTTGCCCTAATTTTGTAAAGGGGTGATTTGCTTAAGTTTAAGTAGAGCTAGCAAAATGAATGTGTGGGTTAGGTTGGGTTGGGTTGGGTCAGAATGAACGTGGGTCAGGATGGGTGCGAGTCAAAATGAATTGCTTTACAAATAGGTCATTTTGGTTCGGGTCAAACTGGGTTTGACAAAAAACAAATACATGCCATAATGGGTCGTTGTAAAAATTGGATGGATGAACAAAATCAAGAGTAGTAACAATCAAACTCTTTTAAGAATTAATTAAAATTTTCATCGACATATTTTTTTGTATTGAAAGAGTATAGTTACAATCTTCAAACCAAAAATTGAAACCTATACCAAAAGGGAAAATGAATATTGATTAGAATTCAGAAGTTTCTAGTAGACCCCTAAAGATAAAAAATCAAAAGTGAACATATGATACAAAATCAAGATGAACACATGCCATTGACAGACCCTTTCTAGAATTTAGTTATGCTCAATCGTTTTCTTTACGTCAATCTGAGTTTTGAAGCAATAATCGATGAATCAGAAACCAACACTTTTAAAATTAAAATCGATTAAGAAACAAGAAAATCAATTCTTAAATCACATTAATGTAGGCCTGAAATTGAAATCAAACTCGAACAGTTGGACAAAAATCTAACGATGTTGTTTGTAGAATTGAAATCAAAGGTTTTAGGGAAGAAATCGCATATCATGGAATCTAAAATCAATGGCTTTCTGGTAAAAAAAACAAACTATGAACAAATTTTGTGAAAAAGAAACCAACAACAAAACTTGATTTCTAATGTTACATCACGTCGCTTGAAGCGAGAAAACCACTAGCGTCAGTGAAGAAGAAACAAAGAAAATAAGAGTTGCTGAGGAATGAAGATATATATAGATATCATCCATCTTGACTTGTGTAAATATTTTGTTATGTCAATGTCAATTCTAACCTATCATTTTATTCCCTTGAGTGCATTCAACCCATCTAAACTCAATAGTAAGTTATCTGTGATCCCAAACAATCCATTATATTTAAAGAAACACCCATAGTGACCCAAAAATAGGCTTGTGGGTTTGTTTTGCTAGGTAGAAGTTTAAGAAACTTCGATAATAATAATACAAATAATGATTTATTGGCTAATAATAATCTATACTAATAATTCGTTTTAGTAAACATATGTATTATACGAGTTAAATAAATAAAATATCAAATAAAATTAATATATATTAATTATAATACGATACTCTAAATTAAAATATAATTAAAATCTGCATTATTATAAATAAAATAACAATATATTTCATGACAAACGTTTTTAAAATATATCATTTTTAAAAACTTTCACATTATAACTCCAAATTTTAATTTATTTTATGTATAAAATTTTTATTTTTTAAAATCATCAAATTTAAAATATTTCATATTTCTAAAAAAGTTTGATGTTTTAAAAAATTTCTTATTTTATAAAAATTTATTTCTTTAGAACTAATAAAAAGATCTTTTTCTTAATTTATTAAACAACTAGTTTAATCTCGAAAAAGTTAAATGATATAATTAGTAATTAATATGATTATTAATAGAAGAGATAAACAGAAAATTTTGATGTGAAGGAATGTGTTGTGTTGTCACGTGTCCCCATTAGTTATCCTTTTATTAGGGTAGGAAAATTTACCGATAACACTTTCAACTTTTATTTTTATTATCAACAACATTATTAGTGACATAATAATCAAATATTTAAGCTTGACTTGTATTTATTTTAGACTTAATTAGCTTGTATGTTTTTCATTTTGTTCATAATCATTAGTGAAACAAAATAGAGTAGAATCATACGTAAATATTTGATAGTTATGTTACTATAACTATTGTTGCTGATAAAAGTGAAAGTTTTGAATGTACTGACAAATTAATTGTATAAATTATTATTCGATCAATTAATGATATTTTAGATTATTAAATCTAATTTGCCTATGTTTTAAGATTAGTGAAAGTTAAAATACTTGGATAAAATGGTTAATCGGTTAATATAAGAATTAAATAAGGATTTTATCAATGACATTTGTTTCGAGGTGTAATTCATATTTTAGCAAATTATTTTATAACAAAATGATAATAAAAACTTACAAAGCAAAATTGAACACAAATGGGTATAAATCAAGCAACAAAAATGTTGTTAGGACATAAAGTTTGAACACAAAGGATATATAGACCAACAAACTTAAATGATGTGTGCTTGAAGTCAATAAGGGATCGACAGGAAAGTTTGTGTAGAAAGGAATATCGACTTTGGTCAAAACACTCATGTTTTGTCTTCCTCCGCTATCAAAGATTCGCGGGTGGATTTCACCCGTATACAGGAATCCTTTCAAGTATACATACCTTAATAAGTTCATATTGTATCAAATTCTTCTTTTATCACGTTCTTAAAGTTTTAAAAGCCTGACATGAATGAGGGAATATAAAGGCTCATCATCCATATGTCTAAATTAGAATCGGAACAATTTACCTGATGCAATACAATTAGTTATGAGATCGATTTCTTCAAGTTTCTTATTAGGACTAGGCATGTAAGTAAGAGTCGTGCATCCACGGTCGTGCATGTAAGGGGTTGTTTGGCAGCATCTGAATCAGCCTCTTATAAATGGTTTAGATGTCTGAATGATTCAGCATTTAATGGTTTAGACTGTTTGTTTCGCGAGCAAATGTCTGAATCGCGAGCAAATGTCTGAATGATTCAAATATTTGTCTCTAAATGGTTAAGCATTATACTAATGATGAATGGTTAAGACATCTCATATGAATCGGTCAGACATTTGTTTTTGAATAGTTAAGAGATATACTAGTTCCTAATTGTTCAAATCTTTTAATGGTTCAACATTTAATGGTTCATACCTTTTATTGGTTTGAAACTTAAATCATTCAGAAATTGACAAACAGCCCCTAAATAAGAGTCGTGCATCCACAGTTATGGAGTGGTCCTCGCTACCTCCATAGTATCCTATGTCTAAAGGTGGTTGTTTATGCACAGTTGCACACCTTTAATGGGAATTACATATCATTCGTGTCTAATGGGTTCTCATTATCACCTATAGATGCATTGAGCAATTTGAGTCCCCTTGTGTAAGGTTATTGTAGTTATTTCATGTCGTCACTACTTAATTTTTGTTAGTGAAGCTTCATGTAACGTCATAGTGCTCATAATGAGTTCTCCAACTTAACTTGAGAAGGTTGACTTCCTCTAGCAAGACAAGAATAATGAACGGTTCTTATGTTTTAATGGCAAGCATCAAAGAATGGTCTGGAGCGAGTGTTCCAATCCATCTATTATCTTGCATTTACTTACGTCTTCAAAACAATTATATATAATACTAATTATCAACTTTATTGTGCATCAATTTGTATCTTAAGTTTTATGGATTGTATTCACTTTTTGTTTTTTTTAGTCTTTAACCTTATTTTTACTTTCAACCCTAATATTTTTACATCTTTTACCATTTAACTCTTCTATATTTCATTTTCAATTTTGTCCCCTATACTTTTCATATATTACAAATTCTTCGTTTTACGTTTCGGTTTAAATTTTACGAGTTAACATACTGCAACTTGAGTGTGTGGTTTAATGTTTACGCTTATTTTTTCCCCTTTAACGGCCCGTCACAACGCGCAGGTCCTAGATAAACTAAGTTATTATTTTTAATGGTTTACATTTCATGTACGTGGTTCAACGTTTATACGTCTACATTTTGTTTGGTTTTTATATTTTTCGTTTTTATTTCTTTTTTAATACGAGTTGTTACGGTGTTGATGGTTGTTAACGTTAGTGTGACATTGTTGTAATTTTTCACAGTTTTACGCCTCCTGCCGCAACGCGTGGAGCTTAATACTAGTTTACTGTATTTATTTATTGTGTATGAAAGATAAATTCAAGTATTCTTAAGCAGCAGAGAGCCTTATTAGTGTTAATTACTGGTTATTATAAGAAATTATTTTTTATATGTCGAATATGAAAGCTTCTAGACTCAACACGTGCACATGTGCGAATTTGAGAAAGCTGTTTGTATCAATATAACTATACCAAGTTTGACAACAATATATCGTTAGAATGTCGCACCATGTATGAGACAGATAGGCTTTTATCACCAGAAACTTGTATTTTTATAATCAATACCCATTACATAAAGAATCACACCTAGAAAGTTTGTCATACTGTTGTAATGGTCTGCATGCACCAATGCACCGGTGCAATCAATAGTGCGTCAAAACTCATAAAAAACGAAGTAGAAAGGAAAGTTAGATGCTTTGTTGTAGTTTAACTAGGCACATGTTATAATAACTTAGACACATAATTGTAACAAGGTTGTACAAAAATATTGTTGGATCCTAGATCTTGTCATCCTAAGTAAATTGGCGAGTCTGTAAGTTTACTCCTCTATATAGTTTTTAAAGGGGATATAAATATATTTATTTTATGATAAAGTATTATAAACATCTAATAAAAAAGGTCAAATAATAATACAGAACTGAATACCAAACGTTTTTAGTCCTGATAGAAAGCTCCACGTGGATATTTGAAATGTAAGAAATATATATGATTTCGTAATGATTTAGATTTCAAATAAATATACAAAATGGTGATTTTCGTATTTATTAGCTTCCACCTCAAAAAATAAAGCCAACCTAGACGACACTAGAAGCTTCAAGAGCCACACACGAAAACTGTCCCGTTCAAACTTTGACGCGTACCACGATATGCAGCCTCAAGATGATCGCAAGATCTACTCCATAATAATACAGATATTTTGTTTTATTACGTAGTATTATATATATTTTTTAAAACGGTATCTCACTTACCTAATAATCTTACCATTAAAATTATATTTTTATTTACAATAAGACTTGATTTCTCGACCTATTAAAAATGGTTAAACCTAGGTGCTACCATACGGAAGACCTTTTTTAATTATTTTTTCTTTATATAAAAGATTTGATTTGGTTTATTAAATTCATAATTTAAACAATTAATTAACTGATAAAAAACACAGATAAAATCAGGAATAAGCGCCACACGGATCACATTTTATCAAAAGAAATACTCTCTATAAATAGTTGCACACAAAAGTCAAGAGAAGACCATGGTTTCGAAATAAAAGAATCTGATTAATTGACATAGTTAAACTCTATAAAAACCATAATTTTATTGCAAGTGTTTTGTTAATTTAAACTATTGAGAATAGAATATCTTAAATATAAAACAACCTAACAAAAATATATGTTTGATTTTTCTTTGTGGACTGCAAAGAGTCTAAATTGAATTGTATATAGTATTATTTGTAGCTTAGTCCTTGAATTATTTGAAGGTTGATGAATACAACTTTTTATGTAATTTATAATCTGGCCCTTGAACTATTCATCGACGTGTAGTCTAGATTGTGGAGAACATTATTTTGCTTTTTTGGTCCATTATATGTTAATTTCCGTTTACTTTTAGACACCAAAACTGATTGTGTCACCTTGTTCCGTTTAGATCAGATTAATTAAAAAGCTCATTGACAATATGACATAATAATGTAATGAAACTAAGATTTGAACATTTAAACCTTTTAAGATTTGAACACAAGTTTTTATTAACGACAACAAACATATAAAAATATATAAAGATCAAGTTGGAATCTGAAGAGATTACAAAGTTTACTTACATGATTATTTAGATTGAGCAAACTTATACAAGAAAACACACCCACGTGGAGCTAAAAGAAAACCTGGCTAACAACATTGAATGTAATCAAAATGGCGATGAGGCATGTGATTAGCACTTTCAACAGAATAAACATGCAACCCACATCAAATATTTATCCCATATACCTGATCATGGATTCATGTGTCTAATAATAAATTTATTTTCTTGCATTTTGGCAATCCCTTGTTTACTTGTACAACAAGATAAGAATGCGAAAAGAAAAATACAATGTGGTTGTAATTGACTAAGGAAAATCTTATAAGAATATCAAAGAAAAAAAAAGAGAGCACTAAATGATAGCATAAAATAGGGATTTGAAAATTGAATTACTCACCCATGCCAAGCAACTATGGTGGTATCGCGCGAACCACGAAGTTGCCACGATGGTTTAACCTAAAAGGATAGACAAACTTGATAATCATCAATGTTCATAGTTCACACTAGTAAGCAAATACTATATAATGTGTTTAGAAAAAATAGAATAAAAATGAGTTTAATAGAAACGCAATCACATACCAATTTGAAGATGGTTATCATGTTTTACGGTGGGTTGGATGATTTTGTTGAATAGTATATAACTATTTAAAGAATACTGATACATAAATTTCAATGTGCATACAATGTCTAAAATTTTGTCTTGAGGCAATAAATATAAAAGCTAGAATTAACTTATATTTAAAGTACATGGTGTCATATATGTAATTGTGTAATACTTTAGGGGCCTGGCTTTCAACTTCTGAAAATACATTTTCACACATGAGCACTTATAAATTATGGTTTCCTTCATCTGATTATTCATCATCTCGTTGATCGATAATTTGATATCTTGTGAGTTTGTCGCTACCTACTCTCTCTCAATCTTCAAAACGATCACAAATTCGTTGTCGTTAGAGCTAATTTAGTTGTCTAGGGTTTCTGATTGTTTGATCAAGATGGAAACTGCAACTGCTCTACGATCTTCTTTCAGCACTTGTATTAGACCATCGAGTAGATTCGATCACGGGCGCTCACGCAGTGGATCCGTTGCGTTTGTTACTGTTTCAAATAAGGTATGTTCATGTGCTTGTTTGTGCTTGAAGAGAAATGAAAGTTTTATGTGATTTAAGTGGTTCTGTTTGATGAATTTTCTATTATGTACTGTTTAGACATCTTTGATTGATGATGCCGATACGACATCGATGACAAACTGTAATCTTGTTTTGATTCATAAGTAGACAGTCTGAAATTGTTTACTATTCAAATGAGATTTATGTTGATTGCAGAATAGAATATATCTGGTGAATTGTAAATTAGGTTTTGGAGTTATAAATTAGAAACGTTGATATCAATTTTGCTTTCTACAAAAGGAATTAGGATTTGTAAATACCAAAAAAGAATTTGGGGAGTATTTACTTGCGAATATCGGAATATGCTAAGGTTTAAGCTGAATTTGTTATGTTTATTCGGAATAATGAATACCTTGACCGGGTCAATTATGAGTTTATTACGAAAAACTTAGTCAAACACGAGTTTGATTTCTGTTTAAAGATGGTTATTATGTATGTATGAAGCATGTCCTGAGATTATATGGACTCATATCTATGAATGTTAGAGATGAACAGCTGATTATGTCTTCAATAAGTTGATACATGTTTATGAATCCTATGTAATCTCTAACTTTTTTTCTGAATGTATGAGTTTTTTAATCAGGAGTACTTTGATAAATTTTGTTCATATGTAGAGCCCTTTTAATTGACTTTCCAAATAGTTATGTTATTTATTTATTTATTTACATAACAAACCACGTAAGATGTCGAGTTTCAGCTTTGATGGTATTGGACTATTGGTGCCCAACGGTATTGGACTATTGGTGCCCAACTGCAATCAAAATTCCAATGGAGTAGGTACGAAGAGAGAGGAAGAGTGAAAGAAGAGAAGGATACCATTAGGCTGTTATGGGAACATAATACTAACAACTACTATCTCTATATTAAAAATTATAATTAAGAGTTAAATATTTTCTGTCCCCTAATCATCTATCTGAATAAATACAATCCTAAGTTACCTATTATTACAACGACGTAACTGAATGTTAATTACTGCATGTTGTTGGATTTGTCATTATGATCCTGTTTTCCCTGTTAAATACTTTCTTCCTGTGTTATTGGACGCATATTGCTGAGGTTAGCATTCTAATTTTTTTCTTTATGGTTGGATTAGCAGGGATTTCCTTCGTTTTCTCATCCCAGAGTAGGTCATAAAAGTCTATCTTTTCAAAGTCATAAGAAGAGAAGTGCAATAAAAGCCTCAGCATCTTCTGATTCTGGAGGACCTACTGCCCCAATTGCTCCACTTCAACTCGAATCACCAATCGGGCAGTTTCTATCTCAGATTCTTATTAGCCACCCACATTTGGTGCCAGCAGCAGTTGAACAGCAGCTCGAACAGCTTCAAACTGATCGTGATGCTCAGGAACAAAATGAAGAACCTTCTGCTGAAAGCACTGATCTAGTTTTGTACAGGTGAGTAGAATATCTGTTGTTGGTAATGGTTAAAATGTTCTAGTAAAATTTACGCATGAAGGTGAAGATATACAATAAACATTGGCTATGGTAAAATACGAAGATTGTATATTGCTTTAACCTATTGTGTTCACATACATAGTAGGGGTGGCAAAATGGGCTGTCTCGTTGACCGCCTAACGTCTAAATGAGTTAGGATTAGGAAAAGTAGTGTATCAAGTGTGATTAGGTAGTTAAATAACTTAAGTAAATAACAATAATATTTTAATGAGATTATATGCACTAAAAATACTCTTTATGTGATTTTGACCTTTTCTTAAAGCTGATATTTTATTTAACTGTTTGACTGATTAGAGATGCAAACATAACCTAGATAGACCCTTTGTATAAGTAAATGATTTGAATTGGCCATCTCTAATTAGCACCATGAACTTCATCAAATCCAATCCCCTGGTAATTCAACTAAATGAAATTCAAACCACATGTCATTCATTTGAAGACCAACCTATTTCAAAAGTGTATATAGCTTCATAGGAATGGAATTAGTTGAAATTTATACAAACCTGTGTAGTACTGGATTCTGTTTTAAATATCGTAATTCTCATCCATCTAATTATCCTGATCATTTTTAGGAGGATAGCTGAGGTGAAAGCTAATGAAAGAAAGAAGGCTCTTGAGGAGATTTTATATGCTTTGGTGGTGCAAAAATTCATGGATGCCAATGTTTCCTTAATTCCATCTGTAACACCCTCTCCTGCTACATGGCCCGCCCAAGATGACAAGCTGGAACTACTCCATTCCCCGGAAGCTCTAGAAATGATTCAAAATCACTTAGCCCTAATTCTTGGAAACCGGGTAGGGGACTCGTCATCAATTGCTGAGATCAGCAAACTCAGAGTCGGGCAGGTATACGCAGCTTCCGTGATGTATGGTTACTTCCTCAAACGAGTTGACCAACGCTTTCAGCTTGAAAAAACCACTAAGATCCTTCCAGAAGGTATCGACAAAGAAGACAGTAACATTCAACAGCATGCCTCAGGAGACGAGCGTGTCCCATCAACTCACCCCGAAGTCACTTCTTGGTCAGAACTCCCCAACGCGGGTGGCTTTGGTCAGCCTTTGAAAGCATCTCGGTTGAGAAATTACGTGATGTCATTTGATGCTGAATCACTCCAACGGTATGCTACAATTAGATCAAAAGAAGCGGTTAGTATTATTGAGAAACACACGGAAGCTTTGTTTGGTAGACCCGAGATTGTGATCACACCTGAAGGAACAGTTGATTCCTCGAAAGATGAAGTTATTAAGATCAGCTTTGCTGGGTTGAGGAGGCTTGTGCTGGAGGCTGTTACATTTGGTTCATTTTTGTGGGATGTTGAAAGCTATGTGGATTCCAGGTACCATTTTGTTGCAAACTAATATTGTTAGTGTATCCAGAGGACATGCATAGCTAGAACCAACTTAATACTACTACTGCCATAAGTTACCAGTGGTTGTGACATTAATTAGTTTGTATATAAACTATATTTTCTTTATTTGCATCATATGGTTGATCTGTTATACAATTTTTTTGCTGTTTATATGCTTCTATCCTTATATATACCTGATGAAACGGGCGTGTAACTAGTCATATCAGGTTCGGGTCAAAACATGCCAGTTTTGTAAAAATGGTCAATTTGGTTCGGGTTGTAATGGGCCAAAAATATATGTTGAATCTAAAATCTATGCTACTGATATACATCTATCATCACATCTGAACAAGTTCTAAGAACCTAAACCTTAGAAGACGATTAATTAACAAGTACGAGGCTAGAGGCATACGAAAGTAAGAACATAGAAGCGAAGATGAAGATTAGTCTTAAAATTTCTATATGGATATGATTGTAAGTGAGATTTCTATTGGGTATGTTTGTTTATTCTTTAGAATTCCGGATTTCTGGTTGCCAATAAGAAGTTTATAGATCAGTCGATAGAATGGGCTTTCATTGGATAATGACATTCGAACACTTTGGTTTCTTTCAAAGACAACTGTTAAGCTCAAAAGATACGCTAAAAGCTCTGTAAAAAGCAACCGTTAATTTTGTATTGGTTATAGTTCTTTGAACAATCATATTTTCATTTTAAGTAGCATAAGGCGAATTTTTTCCAAAAAATGTGTAGGTGGGAAAAATATTTACCAAAATGGGTGATTTAAAAAACATTTATCAAAATAGGTGTTTTCTTTATTTTTTTTATTTTCAACTAATGTATAATAATTCTTTTCTTTCTACTTTTTTTATGCAATCAACATATTATTATTTTTATATTATTATTTTTCATGTTTTCCTCAATCAACTCGTAATGTTTTTTTTAACTGTCATATTTATTTTATATTTATTTCTTAATCAAGTCATGTTAAATACAACAAAAAACCATCTAAAAACTTCAAAATTATATTAAGATGAATAAAAAAATACTAAACAAACATTAAAACTTGACCGGTTTTGATATCAAATACAAACAAAATTAAAACTATCAGATAAAGTCGACTCATTAATGTTCTTCACATCAAATTTAAAAAAAAAGGAGGACAAAGAATTACTTTAATATATCTAATAAGAAAAGAGATAATTGTCATATAAGCTCTATGAAATCAAACACATAAAAGTATAAAACAGGTGAATTATAGTAGGAAAAATAGTTTAAATAGATTATACCCCGTAAGAGTAATAAATGGATAATTATTATTTTTTTCAACAGCATACAAATAATTTGTACGTTGATTAATGAAGTTTAAAAAAAATTTATATACCATAAAATATTAATGATAGAGAGGAAAACATAGTATGTCAATCATATATTAATAAAAAAATATAAATATAAAAAGAAAACACCCATTTTAATAAATATATTTTAAATTACCCATTTTGATAAATATTTTTTTCACAAACACCTTTAAAAAAAAAATAATTCTCCTATTTAATACCCCTAATGTATTTTTGCAGTTAAAGAAAAGAAAAAAAACGAAATCGAAGTCGGTGGTTCTCACTGAAGCATCGTATTACCGTCACTCGTTTTGATTTGTTTTGATACTCGAATCAATCACACGCCCAACCATCGATCATGCCTCCGATCTCGTTAACCAGAATAGGAAACTCGCTTCCGTTCTCCAGATTATTCAGGTAATCCGTCATTACAGTGTGTGTAAATCTGCTTTACAATCAATTAATCATCGCTGTAAATCCCCTTTAACTCCGTTGTACGGCTTGCGAGTCTGAATTTTGAGCCTCTGATAATTGTGTACAATGGTTGCTGTTAATTTGAAGGTCTATTGTTTATGTATGTAATATGTTATGGTTATTGAATTAGGGAATGAGGGTTTGTCCACTTTGATGTTGAGAGGCTGAAGTAAGTTTCATTCAGTGGGTTGTAAGGAAACCCATATGCAACTGTATAGAAGAACATAAGGAATGATCATTTGAATTTACAACTGAAAATTTGTACCATGAAAGATATTGAAGTGGATGACCATAATTGATACTTATTTGTTATCTAAAACGACTCATTTAACCTGAGCCCATTTTGGTTAGAATTTTTTTACTTGAATTTAATTGATACCTGATTAAATTGGCCTGTTTTGACCCAAACATAGTTTGATCCGAACCTGTTGTGACCTTGAGAAACTGCAATTTATTGTACTGAAACTGAGGATAAAGCTGTATCAATGTAGATATTGTTTAGGAAAATGAACTTGAAAATTCCAAATTGGTTTTCGTTCTTTGTGTTTTGAACTTTATTATGTGATTCCGTAACTAGCTTCATTTTCTTTAACAGGCAGGTTGAGCAGGAGATGGAGACTGTGGTAAAAGTACTTCAACCTGGACCTTTGGGGATTGTGGAGCACAAATTTTCCGCTGAGGAGATTGAGAAGGCAAATGCTACAGTTAAGAGAGCAGTAGAGAATTGGAAGAGGAATGCAATTATAGAACGAAATCGACCCATCTTGAAAGATTATATTAATTAGACACACGTTATTTGTTAATACTTTCTTTAAAATATTCTACTGTGAAGAATAAGTTTGTACAATAGTAGGCTCTTTTAATCCTTCATTGGCGCTATTAGCTGATCTTGCTAGCAATGATCTTTTGATGTATGACCTTAGTCATTTATTTCTAAATATTTTCACGATGGGCAATTTGTCTTTTCCAGATATTATGTATCTAATTGTATATGTGTTGATAGTATTGTTGCTGATAATTATCCATTATGTCATGAAGTCAAGTTTCTTTTTGGCCCAACGTGACCAGTGACTATGACAGCATGACTCAGTTTAGGAAGGGTAAGATCATCATATACTTATCATTAGATTAACATCCATAAATTTCTTCAAAAGTTCTTTGTTGACGAATACCTGCATCTGCTCAAGTAGTCGGAAATGTTTGAGCGTAATTTACAGTTATGAATTTGCTTATATTGTCTAGTTTGATAAACTACATTACTCTTGATTACTAAAATCTGTATGAGCGCATTTTTCAGGTTCTGATATGAAAAAATATTTGAATTTACTCATTAAAAGACTGCATGAATTGAATCGGATCACAAAGAATGATTGAAGGAGAAGAGTGGAAAAGGCTGACTGAGGACATCACTTGAGGGTGCATGCCAATCTGCTGGTGAATGCCTTTACATTAACCCTTGTTCTTACAAAACACATAAGTTCATGACTGCTATTTATGTATCAGTTAACATAAAGCTGATGCATATAATTTGATAGTGGATAGACTGTATGTGCCACTAAGACATAACAGTTTTATGACTTTAAACGAGGCTCTGTTACATTTTCTACCTGTTATTATTTTAAGAGTTCAAAGATTAAACCCACATAGCATTTAACTTCTCAGTAGTTTGGCTAATTTCCCTTCAAGACGGAGCTTCATGATCTCTTTGGGCCCACCTATCACAACTTCATCTATAAATAAAGCTGGCACGCTAGGCTTAAATCCTAGTGCATTTAGCTCTCTTTCCAGTTGCTGCCCATTAGGATGTTCATCCAGCTCATAAACCGTAGGGTTTACCCCAAAGCTATAAATAAGAGTCTTAATGGAGTGGGATATACAACAAGAACTTTTGCTAAATATCACCACTGGCTTTTCAGCAACCACCCTTGTAACTGTGGCCATTATCTTAAGAATAACACCGTAACAAGAGGTTTAGAAGTGGCTGTAACTAGAGATTCTTGAAATACTTGTTTTTTGAGTTTTAGGACTTCAATGGACCCTTTTTATAGAGTTTTAATGCTGTTAGATGAATTTCATGAAACGATGAAGAAGATGTTCTTAGAGAAGACAGTTCAAAGATTATTCTTAACTTTGTTGATATGGGCCAGCATGTGTTATATGTGCTTAATAAAAATATGTGAAAGTTGGAGTAGGAATATAGATAGGCACCCCAGAGAGAATAAGATGATCATTTTGGCATCTTTAGCCTTTAAAGCCTTTTAAGATATTCTCATAGTAGTCACTTACTGATCACCTATTTAAATATGCCGACGATGCTTTTGTGACACGCCCATTTGAGATGATATATGAGAAAACCTGGAGTATTTTTTATTATATATATTGTTATACCCATGCCTAAATCTGGAGACATAGTGATGTGTAAATCTTTAGGCTAGGGATGGATTCCATTTTTGGGCATCTTACGATGTGGAGATCATGTAGCCGTTTGTCCCCCATATCAAGATTCCCAACATTTTGGTTTAAGAAACCAAAAGTAATACATTGACAAAGAAAAGTGGATTTTGACATATCTAGATGCTTTTTTGAGCATCATAGCTAAATTATATGTATATAAACTGATTCTTGCTGTTTTAAGCATCAAATGGCCGGTTACCAATTTAGATAAGATTAGAAGCATATTACTATATTAGATTATTTTATCCGATAAACATCAATCTTTTTAGGGGTATCCAAGATATTATTATGAATTCAGACCAAATACAAAGATCTGTGTGCTGCCTATGTTAGATTAGTCAAATGGCTCGTTGATATATGCCTTAGATTTATGCTAGTATAGATATCCTTGAAAGTAATTATAGGCATCCTTGTGGCCTAACTGCCTAAGTTCTATTCTAGATTGGTCCAATGAAGATAGCACACATAGAGAATAGGTCAAATGGGTCAATCTAGCTTATAATTTATTTCAATGGGTCAAATGAGTAGAACTAATTTTTTTTGCTAAAAATGAAACTATCAAAGTCGACTAATTATATTCAAAATGCTTCAAAGTTCCGACCTCCTATATTACTTTATTCAACTAGACCATTATTTTGATTAGTTTAGTTTTTGTTATATATTAAGACAATAAATATTTAGGAAATTCATATAAATGGAGAAAAAGTGTTGTGTCTGACCTGTCCAGTTTACACCCGATTTAAGAGTTATCACGCCCAAACCTATTTGACCTGTGACCCGTTACCTGACCCTTCTATTCTCACACCTGTAATATTCATCTAGAACATGGTCCTAAATGTGAATAACTTTACTGTGATTCTCGTTGATATCAATTGCATAACAAAGTCAACGGTAGTTCCTTCCAGATTCTTCATGATGGTGCAACATCTACTTCTCATTCATAATCTCACCCCGTTTCTGATTTCCGTTATATCTACAGGTTTAGCAGAAGGATTCTCAAATTTCAAATGTCAGCAAACTAAAAGCTTGTACGGCTTCGATTTTTGCCACTGAATTTTTTTTTTGCACTAAACCGAAGAACATATTCCCCACCTACATGATGAATATGAAGATATATCATACGTGTCAAGTTGTTTATAGCACAAATTATAGCCCTCAAGCAAATCATCACAACCACTCTTATCCGACTTAAAGATATCCAAAAGGAACTTATCTTTTTTTATATTTCGTATTCATTTATATTCTCTTTTCTTCACTTAGTGTTGCCTATTTAAGCCGAAACACAACTTCAAAGCTCAACAAGTCAGCATTCAAGTGTGCAAAGTTAATCAAGTTAACATTCAAGCGTTCATAGTTCAGCAAGTTTAAGTAAATGGATAGAGTGAAGGATTTAGCCTCTAAGAGCGCTGCAGTTATCTTTACCAAAAGCACATGTTGCATGTGCCATAGCATCAAGACTCTGTTCTATGATCTTGGTGCGAGTCCTGCTATTCATGAAGTTGACCATGATGCCGATATGGAGTGGGCACTACGACGGTTGGGTTGCAATCCTGCATTTCCAGCTGTGTTTGTAGGTGGCAAGTATATTGGTTCTGCAAAAGATGTCATTTCCCTCCATGTTGATGGGAGTTTGAAACAAAAGCTGATTGATGCACGCGCTATCTGGTTCTAGCACTTGAAATCGTGTGTGTGTGTGTCGTGTGCTTAGTAGGTTTAATGTTGTCTTAGGGTGCTAAAAATCAAGTCTAAGAGCTGCTTTTAATGTCGGCCTTGTTGACTTTGTTGTACTAGACTCGAAACTTCAAACAAGTTTCTCTTCCTTTTGAAATCCTTTTGTTATATATCACTTCATGCGTTGTTTCTATTTGTTGTGTATTACATCCAAGAGGACCTGTTCCGTCACCAGAAATCAGCTATATAATTGGTCCATTTGAGCACTTTTGAACTGCATTCGTTTGAACTTGTCGGTTATTGGTTGGATTGTTGAATTGTTGAAATGGACCGACAGTTGGAACAAATTTGAAATTTTTTCTACTCTTTTTATTCTTGCAAAATGTCACTCCATTTTATTTGCTACTTCATCTTTCATATTTTGTTTATTATATGTTTTATGTCGGTAGGGAGCTCCTTGACTTTGCATTAGCGCATGAACTAAGCATCATAAATTCGTTTTTCAAGAAAAGAGAATCGCATCTAATTACGTTTAGCAGCGGCGGGAGACACACACAGATAGATTATTTGCTGATGAGGAGAGAAGATCGTAGCTCGTGGAAGGACTGCAAGACAATA
>BJCN01147359.1:0-13097 GCA_018326445.1 Flaveria brownii
ATGATTTAATCTACTTCGTAATGAACTATTATTTATATCTTTACTAACAAACTCAGGGAAAATTTTAATTGCATGATCATCCGTCCAACATCGAAAGCACCGAGACATTAAACCTTTTTCCTTACATTTTGAAATAGGAGCTTGATATATTAGTATCTCTTCGTCACTTTCAAACTCGTGTGAATCAGAAGTGCTACAAGGGTCATATGATTCTTTCATTTTTCTTTTGTGACCTCAATTTTTGTAGATTCTGATTCATTTACATTGATGTTTTTAACATTTAAGGATTTGAGGAAGTTGTCTCCATTTCTTTAGATTTAAAGATCCAAATTAGTGTAAACGATGGGATAGGATGAGAGAGGAACTTTTCAAAACAATTGGAGTTTGCATACATGTTTAAGGCTTTACTTGAGCAAGCATCATTTCTATTAACACAAACATTTGAAACATCATGACATGATTCCATTGTCTGTAGTAGACTTTTCGGAAACAAATGTACTTAAACTATTATCTATTGAAGACTTGTTGGAATCTAAAATGCTAAGACTAGAGCAGCCCAGACCACTACATGCACCAATCATCTTCCTCTCGAATCTCCTTATGATTCACTCCATCTAAACCTGCATACAAGCTGTTAATATCTTTTTGAATTAATTCATTATTTGGATGAGGTATAGGCATAGGAGAATAACAATGAGTACTTGGAGGAAGATAAACATGAGTGGTTTCTTCGCTACCTACACCCGCCTTAATTCTAGCCTAATGTTGTTACTTGCATAGCTCCTCATGTTTAATCAAAGAAATTGTCAACTTTTCAAGGTTGGTTTTTAATTTGCTTGTTTTAAATTCAGCAAGTGCTACACGTTCAGTTAAAACATTTATTTTAATGTTTCTTTCTAAAAGATTCCTTTTTAAACACTCATTTTCCTTTAAAGCTTCATTTAACTTGAAAAAGTATTTAGACTCATTTGTTTTAAGTTCATTGTTTATTTGTTTTCATCCTTTTTCACTATCTAATAATAATCTGGTAGCTTTATAAACCCTAAATAAATGGATTTTGCATGGAGAAGAACACATGTCTTGAATTACATTATAAGGGAGACCCGTAACTACTTTTTCAGCAGCTAGAGCGCTTTCGCATTGACAGACCGGGGTGTTCTTCTTGCATTCTTCGTCCTCGAATGATTTATTCCTGGCCTCCTCAGCTTCACTTTCCTCTTACTTTCCTTGATTACAGATATCTAGCTTCACTTTACTTACTTCAACTTGTTCTTCTGTCCCAAACTCATCAGCTTCACAAACAGTCACTTTCTCTTCAATATGCTCATCGTCACCTTTTTCTTCCTTGACTTCCCAATCTTCACCTCTTCAGCTTGAACTTGTTGCTTATCACTTTCACCAATAGCTTCTTCTTGAATCTCACTCTTGAATTCCCTAAAAGGATCAATGTCCTCAACTGAATCCATATTAATGTTCACCACCTCAGCCACTAGAGCATGATTGATTTCTTCTTTAATTTCCTTAATATCAGCACTCCAATCAATGTTTGAAATGAGTGTTGTTTCCTTCTTTGGCTTGGCTTCTTCCTTGTCGATGATTAGGATAACTTTGGAAGTTCCAGAAGTTCGTGATTCAGTGATGATAGGAGATGGACATTTTTTAAAGTGCCCCAGCTATTTCCAATTAAAGCATCATAATTTTACTTGTGAAAATCAAGTTTAGAGTTTTGGTTTTGATTGCCAAACTTCCTCCTTCTAGTTCGTTCCATGAATATTCGTGCACACAACGTGTGCATGGCCATCTGCCATTGGATATCAATTTCGTCTACATCATCAGGATCCACCTTATAAACACCCTAAGTAAAGTTATACATCAATAACAACAAAGCATAACTATGCATAAAATAGGCCTATAGTAGCCCTAGGTCAAACTAGGGTCAAAACCCTAAAAATCTAATTTCCCAAAAATTCCGAAAAATTTTCTAAGTGTTAGGCGTTTTAACACTATGTAGGCGCATGAGGCTTGTTCAGGCGTTTTATCACAATTTGGTGCATGGCCCTATACTTAGCCGTTTCTCATATTTGGACGCATGAACTGTTTAGGGGCATAAGCCTACACTTAGGCGCCTAAGTAATATTTGGGCGCATGAACAATATTGGGGTGCATCACCCCTATACTTAGGTGTTTCATGAAAAACTTAGGTGCCTGAACTACTGTTCAGGCGCATGAGCATGTACTTAGTATTAAGTCATTTTCTAGGCACATGGGCTACTGTTTGGGAGCATGACCTTACTTAAAATTTTCTAAGGCAAAATCTTAGACATATGGGCTCTGTTTGGGCGCATAAGGGTATTGTTTGGATGTATGAAAACCACTTACACTTTTTTAAGGTGAAATTTCAGGTGCATGAGCCTTACTTAGGTGCATGACCACCTGCTTAACATGTTTCACTACTATTTTTAGTCCCGAACATCATTCCAACCTGTTCTAAACATATCACTACCATTCTAAACACTAACAAAGCCTCACCAAACATAAGATGCCCATATACATACACATATACATACGATAACACACATAACATTTATAAAAATGTTTTTACATGCATTTTCAGCCACAAAACATTTAAAATCATATAGAAATCAACGTCTAGAAACTCACCTTTTTGTAGACTTGAAATAACTTCTTTGAACTTAAGCTTCCAAAGAGTTCTAACACCTAAAACACCAAGAACACATATGTCTGGACACACGTAAACACATAAGTACACATAGAACTTGGTTCTAAAACTAAAAACTTGGCTGAAACCGAACATTTACAAGAAAATCTTACCTTTTAGCAACTTCTTCTTCTTCTCTCTAGAACTTGATAAATTTGTTCTCTCTCTCTCTCTAAAATCCCGAAAGTAGTGATGTAACAAAAGTAGTGGATGACCCTTTTTACATATTTGATCCCTCCACTGATGTTTCTTTCCTTTTCCTACTAATTACTTTTGTTTTCTTTTCTCATTCCTTTTCTTTTTGGTTTTCCTTCTTCAATTTTCTTTCTTTTACAAGTAAACCCCCCTTAAAGAGGTTTCATCTCCATAATTTGTCACTTTTCAAATTACTATGGGTAATGCTGTCTCATCTCTTCTTCAATCTCCCACGTAGACTTAAAACCCTTTTGTTGTTTCCATTGCACACACACTTGTAGAACTACTTTATTCCTCAAGCTTTTCTCTTTCCGATCGATGATCGCCACTAGTTGCGCCATATAATTGAGTCGTTTATCCACTTCGATATCATCTAGTGTTACAATAATATCTTCATCAGCTAAGCACTTTCTTAGATGAGATACATGGAATGTCGAATGAATTCTACTTAACTCATTAGGCAATTATAAACGGTAGGCCACATCTCCTAATCCTGCGATGATTTAGAAAGGTCCTATGTACCTCGGGCACAGCTTACCTCGATTCCAGAACGGGATGATTCCTCTCCAAGGTGAGACCTTCAACATAACTCGGCCGCCCACCTTGAATTCGATCGGTCAACGCCTCTTGTCAGCGTACGACTTTTGTCTATCCTTTGCCGCTTTCATGAAAGCCTTGATCTTTTCTAACTTTTCAGTTGTAGACTCAATCACCTCAAGGCTTCCCAACTCTTTCTGCCTGATTTCGCCCCAACACACAGGGGATAAGTCTTCTTTTTACATTATATTATTAATCTTACAAAATTATTATTTTATTAATACTTTATCTTTATACTTATTTATTATTTACTTATTTACTTGTAAGCCCCCGTTCTTGGGCACCTCACAGTTGGACAATCATCGCATCATTTTATATAATATATAATTCATAAAATAAGCAGCGGAAATAAGATATCAAAAACCATTCATATCTTTGATAAATACTGTTATTAAGCAATACAACGTTGTTAAATTACAAAAGCCTCATTGATTTGTATTACAAAACAACAATATTATTATGCATGAATGGATGCCAGTCTTGCCCAGCCGAGTAGCCTCCCCTCGTGCCATCCTCAGCAATATCACCTGCTAACTGAAAAAATACATAAAAGTCAGTGTTGCTGAGTGAGTTCTAGTTTTAAAATATTAAAATACTTTATACTTTTCATATAAGAAAATACTCTTTCTTAACAATGTACTTTCTTTACTTTCGTACGTAAGAATTCATCGTACATACTGCAAGGCATATCCTTATTCTTCCTTCGTTATCTCACATATTTGTTCGTTTTGCACTTTATCATTATCTTTCATAATCGTTCGTTTCATACTTTATCATTATCTTTTGTAATCATTTGTTTCGTACTTTTATCATTTCGTTAGTTTCGTACTTCATCATTTCGTTCGTTTCGTACTTTATCATTTCGCTCGTTTCGTACTCATTCTAGATCCGGTCAAGCTTTTCCCCCATCAGGGCCTGAAGCCACCATTCCTGGCACAAAGCCTCATTACTATTTGGCACAAAGCCCTTGGCCTGAAGCTACCATTCAGGGCACAAAGCCTCATTACTATTTGGCATAAAGCCCGTGGGCCGAAGCCACCATTCAGGGCATAAAGCCTCTTTATTTCCGAGGTCAAAACACAAGGATCCTATTTCATACTATGGATCAGTCAGCAAGACTGATCCCCTGTGTGTGAATCCCTCTTGAGTTGGCCAAAATCGCATGTTATAATACACACAGTTGAGCTGACAACTGTCATGAGTTGTGTTCCTTCTTTCATTCTGCTTTGAAGCCTTTTCTTTCTTTTGTTCTTTATGTTCCACTTTCATTATCATTAATCTTATATCTTTTTTTAATGATGATACTCTACGTTTGTGATTATAAACAAACTACGTAAAGCTATACATCAATGTAAATAAGGAAGATAAGAACAAAGCATAACTATGCATTAAATAGGCTTGTTGAAGCCCTAGGGCAAACTAGGGACAAAACCCTAAAAATCTGATTTCCCAAAAATTCAGAAAAATTTTCTAAGTGTTAGGCGTTTTAACACAATCCAGGCGCATCAAGCCTGTTCAGTCGTTTTATCACTATTTGGGCGCATGGCCCTATACATAGCCGTTTCTCACTTTTGGACGCATGAACTATTTAGGCGCATGAGCCTACACTTAGGCGCCTGAGTAAAATTTGGGCGCATGAACACTATTGGGGCACATCACCCCTATACTTAGGCGTTTTAGCAAAAACTTAGGCACATGAATTACTGTTCAGGCATATGAGCATGTACTTAGTATTTTCTAAAGCATTTTCTGGGCGCATGGGCTGCTGTTTGGGCGCATGAGCTAACATAAAATTTTCTTAGGCAAAATCTTAGGCGCATGGGCCTTACTTAGGCGTATGAACATCACTTACACTTTTCTAAGGAAAAATTTCAGGCGCATGAGCCTTACTTAGCTGCATGACCACGCCTTTAACATGTTTCACTACTATTTTCAGTCTCAAACATCATTCTAACCTATTCTAAACTTATCACTACCATTCTAAACACTAACAAAGCCTTAACAAGCATAACATGCCCATACACATACATATATACATACGGTAACACACATAACATTTGTAAAAATGTTTTTACATGCATTTTCAGCCCCAGAACTTTTAAAAACATATAGAAATCATGGTATATAAACTCACCTTTTTGCATCCTTGAAATAACTTCTTTGAACTCAAGCTTTCAAAGAGTTCTAACACCTAAAACACCAAAAACACATATGTCCGGGCACACATAAACACATAAGTACACGTAGAATTTGGTTCTAAAACTAAAAACTCGGCTGAAACTGAGCATTTACAAGGAAATCTCACCTTTTTGCAGCTTCTTCTTCTTCTTTTCTCTAGAACTCGATAAATCTTTGCTCTCTCTCTCTAAGATCCCGAAAGCAGTTATGTAACAGAAGTAGTGGGCGGCCATTCCCACTTTAAACTCAATAATAATATTATTTTTTCATTTTTACATCTTTAATCCCTCCACTTTTGTTTCTTTCCTTTTCCTTTAATTACTTTTTTTTCTTTTCTCATTCCTTTTCTTTTTGCTTTTCTTTCTTTTATTTTCCTTTAACTATCAAAATTTCTATGTGTTAGAAGTCTGTCCACCTTAAAGAGGTTTCGTCCTTAAAACCCGACACTTTTCAAATAACTGTGGGTAATGCTGTCTCATTTCTTCTTCAGTCTCCCATGTAGGCTCAGAACCTTTTTAGTGTTTCCACTGCACACGCACCAGTGGAACCACTTTATTCCTTAATCTTTTCTCTTTCCGATCGATGATTGCCACTGGTTGCTCCACATAACTGAGTTGTTCATCCACTTCGATATCATCCAGTGGTACAATAATATCTTCATTAGCTAAGCACTTTCTTAGATGAGATACACGGAATGTCAAGTGAATTCCACTTAACTCATCAGGCAATTCTAATTGATAGGCCACCTCTCTTACTCATGCGATGATTCAGAAAGTCCCTATGTACCTCGGGCTCATGTTACCTCACTTCCAGAACCGGATGAATCCTTTCCAAGGTGAGACTGCAGATCAAGTATAGGTTGGACTCACCTTAGTTAGTTTGCTTATTTTGGTTTATTTGTAATAGGTGTAATCTTAGTTTGTCTATTGTATGTAAATAGTATTTACTTTTAGTTTTTGTAGAAGTTTCACTGACCCAGCGAAACTACCAGTGAAACTATAGTTTCGCTGGTAGTCAGCTGACTTAGGTCACCTAGCGAAACAGTGTTTCGCACCCGGGTGAATCTATGATTTTGGTCAGGATAGCTTCACTGGGCAGCGAAACTGTCAGCGAAACTAGATTTTCTATATATATATAACTTTTTAATCGGTTGTGTAAGTTTTGCACAACCCTAATTGAGTATACACTTTTGCATTGCCATTATTATTGTGTTTGTTTGGCTTGAATCATCTGTTTTCTTATCATTGAGCCTTGTTGCTTGATTGTTGTTTGATTTCAAATGGTTTTACATTAAAACTCTTTCATAGATTAGTGTTTGGATTGTATTTCAGTGTGATCATCAACGGACCAACAATATGGTATCAGTGCCTTAGTGATCTTGATGTGGTCATTGATTTGGTTTTAAAAGTGTTTTTGATAGAAATCAATGTTTCATCAATTTCAGATCATTATAGTGTTGTTTTACCTTGAAAGCTTTTCAAAAATACTTTGTTTAAGTATAGGATGTTGTCCCAATCATCCAATCACCAATTTTAGTGATTTTGGTGATTTCGGATTGATTTCCAGTTCGAACAGGCTGTTTTACTCTTCCAGTGAAACTAGTTTGGCATCCAGCAAAACTAGTTCTGTTTCCAGCAAAACTATCATATTCAGTGATTTACTGAATTTTCAGTGGATTCTAGGGAATCTATAAAGTTTGAACGAAAGTTCACCTTATTTAGTCAAGCCTTCAAGCAAAAATGTTGGTGAATTTGTCTTAGCACGAAAGTTCTACTAGTTTTAGTGAAACTGTGCACGAAACTAGAAGTTTTTATATCATTTGCCTAGCGAAACTGCTGCCTGTGTACTCAACGAATCTACGGGCAAATTTACGGACGAATCTACCAGTGAAATTACTAAAGTTCAGCGAATCTGTTCGTTACATTGAAAATGGCATCAACCAACATTACCATCTTTGATTTAGAGAGTGTTACACCAAATATGCCATAGAGACAATTTTGAAGATTGGAAGCAGTGCTTGAAGGCCTTTTTCTTTTACATGGACCATAATCAATGGGAATCTATAATGAAAGGTCCACACTCTCCAACGGTAACTGTTGGGGAACAGACAAGGGTGAATACTGACTCCTCAACCTTCTCATATTAAGCTAATTATTCGTGATCAGAAAGCTTTCGGGGCCTTGACATTATACTTATCATAGGACATATACAACCGTTTTACTGAGCACACAAGTGCAAAGTCTTTCTATGATACCCTATGTGAATTCTATGATGGAAATGAAGATCTGAAGAAGGACAAGAAAGCCTAAGCTGAGAAGGAATATAATTCATTCGTTGGACACAAGAATAAAAGCCTTACTGATCTTACAAATTGATTTTTGTTAGTCTCAAGCACTCTAAAGAAGCACGATGATCAGTTGGGTAATCATGAGCAGGTTACCAAGCTCTTAGACTCTCTCCCATCCCAATGGAGCTTCCAAGTGAGAATGGTGAAGCAGGAGAGAAACATTACTGACTACAAGCTGATGGATGTTATCAACCAAGTAAAATCTTTTAACTTAGGTATGAAGAGAAGGGAATACAATCAATCCTTACTGCCAGCCATGGTATATCCACATAATGCTATATTGATTTCATCCGCTGCAAACTCGACCATGTATGGTACAGCTAATGGTGGATCTACAGGAATTGGTATGTTAGACAAGGCAAGTGGTGGACCTACAAGTGTTGGTTCAAGCTCAAAGACATCTGTCATCACTCAAAGTCCTTCTGATACCATGGCACTATTTGGGATGTTTGTTCATAGTTATGAAGCCTTAGTTATTGGAGAACTGAAGCGTAAGGGGATGATGATTAAAGACTTGTATCAAGTGGATCCTGATGATTTAAAGGAAACTGACATTCAATGGCAAATGGCCATGCTCACTCTACGTGAAAGGAGATTTATTGAGCGCACTGGAAGAAGAAACATTGGCAATCAAAATCAAAGTTCCAAGCTTGGTTTTGATAAGTCAAAGTTGCGATGTTTCAATTCCAAGCAGTTGGGTCTCTTTAAAAGAGAATGTCCATCTCCAATCATCACTGAACAAGGAACGACTGCAACCTCAAAGGTTATTCCAATTGTAGAAAAGGAAGAAGCCAAGCAGAAGAAAAGAAACAACCCTGATTTCCAACTTTGACTGGAGTGCTAAGATTATAGAAATACAGGCGGAGATCAATCAAGCGTTAGTAGCTGAGGTGGTGAGAATGGAGGAGGAGTCAGTGGAAGAGTTTGATCCTTTCAGTGAATTCAAAGATGAGGTGGTGAAAGAAGCTTGTGATGGTAGTGTCAGGGAACTGGGTAAAAATGAAGAATAGGAGTTTGAGAAAGTTGAAGAACAGAAGGTTGAAGAATTTGAAGAATAGGAAAAAGCTAGAGTGGTTGAGAAGAGAGAGGTTAAGCTGAAGGAAAAGGAAGAGGTAAAAGAGGAAGAAAGGAAGAAGAACAGACCGGTCTGTCAGTGTGACAAGGCCCTGGCTGCCGAGAAAGTGGTCATGTCTTCCTTATGATGTAATTCAGGATATGTGCTCTTCTCCATGTAAAATTAGACTATTTTGTGTTTATAAAGCCAATAGGTTATTATTAGAAAATGAAAACAAGCTAAAACAGGTTAATAAGGAACTTAAAATACTTGAGTCTAAATATTTTATCAAATTAATTGAGGTTTTAAAAGAAAATGATCTTTTAAAGAGAAATATTTTGGAAAGAAATGTTGAAATTGATTCATTAACTGAGCGTGTAGCTCTTGTTGAGTTTGAAACAAGCAAATTAAAAACAAAGCTTGAAAAATGGACGATATCTAGGATGAAACATGAGGATCATTGCAAGAAGCAAAGGGGGCTAGACCTAAAATAGGGCTGGGATTTGATCAAACACTCATGTTTATCCTCCTCTAGGTACTTATTGCTATTTACCTATGCCCACACCTCATCAAATGAATGATTTAATTCACAGTGATACTAACAGTTTGCATGGAGGTCTAGAAGGAGTGAATCATAAGCAGATTGGAGAGGATTATGGTTACGGTAGTAGTAGTGGTTTGGGCAGCTCTAGTCATAGCTTTTGTGATTTCAAAACTTCTTTGAAAGACAATAGTTTAAGTAGTTTTGCATCCCAGTCTGTTTCAGACAGTGGCTTTTGTAGTTCTAGTTTTAGTCCATCTCATTCATCATCAGTAGTTTCTAGCTCATTTGCAAATGTTATCAATGCTTGTGTTAATGAAAAGAATGAATGTTCAAATGAAACTTCAGTAAGAAGTATAGACTCAAAGTCTTTTGAAAAGTTCCTCTCTCATCCAATTCCATCTTTTATCCTAACTCGGATTTCTAAACCAAACGAAACATAAACATCTTCCTCAAAAATTAAAATTATTAATGTAAATGAATCAAAATCTGACATAATGAAGGTATCAAAAGAAAATGCAAAAGAATCATATGATACATGCAGTAATTTTGATTCACATATGACTGATTCTGATGAGGATAGTGCTGTTGATCACAATCCTGTTTCTCATTGCAAAAAGAAAGGTTTGAAATCCCATTGCTTTAAATGTGGGAAGGATAATCACGTATTAAAAATTGTCCTAATATGTTGATAAGAATGTACATAATCGTTCTTTCGCTAGTAGATTAAATCATTTTGTAAATAATTTCTTTTGTAAAAATTCATTTAATTCAAAACCCAAGTTAGTTAAAACTTGGGTTCCTATTTCCAAAACCTAACAATCATTTTGTTCTAATGCCAGGATCATTCTCGAAAAGCTATCAATAGCTTATGGCATGTTGATAGCGGATGTTCCAGGCATATGACCGGATTAAAGGATCTTCTCACCAACTACAGGATAATAAATGGAGGATATGTCGCATTTGCTAGAGACAAGAAAGGTGGAAAGATGATTGGTCAAGATTAAGTCTCAAATGGTTCACTGACTCTGAAGAAAGTGAACTATGTTCCAGAACTAGCATTCAACTTATTGAGTGTATCACAGATATGTGATAAAGACATTCTAGTAGTGTTTATGTCTAATGAATGCTTGTTCCTGAAACCTGAGTTCACTGTTCCAGAGAATTTAATAATCATGCAAGCTCCAAGGGGGAATGATACATACCTGTTGGATATGGGATCAACCGAATCTACCTCAACTGTGACATGTCTTCTATCAAAGGCTTCATCACCCGAATCATTTTTATGGCATAGGTGTTTAGGACATGTTAATTTTAAAATAATAAATAAGTTGGTTAAGAACAATCTCGTTAGAGGGATACCACTCAAAGAATTTTCAGTGGTAGAGAAATGCATTGCTTGTGCTAAAGGAAAACATCACAAAAAGCCACACAAGCTTAAGTTTGAAAATATAATTTCACATCCGCTTGAATTGTTACATACCGATTTATTTGGTCATATTAGTGTTAAATCTATTGCTAAGAAATCTTATTGTTTGGTTGTAACAGATGATTTTTCCCGATATCCATGGGTGAGATTTCTTGCATATAAAAGTGACGCCGCAGAGGAGTTGCAACAGTTAATTCTGTAAATCAAAACCATCATCAAACGGAAGGTTATGGCCGTCAGAAGTGACAATGGAACTGAATTCAGAAACCACATCTTCAACTCATTCTATGCAAGCAAGGGCATTCTCATACAGTTTAGTGCTGCAAGGACGCCTCAACAAAATGGTGTCGTTGAAAGAAATAATCGTACACTTATCGAAGCAGCAAGAACTATGCTGTTTGAGTCAAAGCTTCCAATTATTTTCTGGGAAGAAGCAGTTAATTATGCATCTTAGGAACTGAACAGGGTGTTTATTATAAAAGACAAGATGAAGACTCCAAATGAACTTCTTCATAAACGGAAACCCTTGATTAACTTCTTTCGCCCATTTGGTTACTCATGTACCTTGTTGAATATGCAAGCACAAAAGTCAAGTTTGGTGCGGTTTCTGATGAATGTTTCTTTGTTGGCTATTCTTCCTCACAAAAGGCGTATTGTGTGTACAATAAAAGGACATGCGTTGTGCAGGAATACTTCTACGTTGATTGGCAAGAGTCAAATTCACCAAACATGGGGTTGGACCCAGAATGGTTTAATGACTCTAACACTGTCTTCAAATCATTCAATCTTCCAATCTTTGATGATGATGTTGTTCCTCAACCAAGTGTGTAAATCATTTATCCACCTAGTTGGATAAATGATTGTCTCTGTGCATGTTTCTTATCTCAAGTTGTACCTAAAAATGCCTCAACAGCACTTCAGGATCTATGTTGGGTCGAATCTATGCAAATGGAGCTTCAGCAATTCAGGAAACTGAGGGTTTAGCAACTGGTCAATCTTCCTCCAAATAAGTTTCCCATCGGAACTAAATGGGTCTTTCGAAACAAACCAGATGATCAAGGAGTCATTATCTCGAACAAATATATGCTGGTTGTTCATGGATTTGCTCAAGAGGAAGGTATCGATTATACTGAAATGTTTGCTCTGTTGGGGTTTGTTAGAACAAGATACATAGTTTAACCATTTAAACTTTTTAAAAACGCAGCGGAATAATAGCTTTATAATCTTGTTTATAAGCTGAAAATTTCAAGTTCTATTTTGATGTTATAAGTTTTAAACAAACCCAAGAACAAGAGGATCTTTATATGTGAATAAGCAAGCTATGAACGTATGTAAAAGTACGTAAAATCACAGCTATAATGAGCTGTGAAAACTACCTTCCAGCAGCTTGAAAATCGACCAAGAAGGAGAAGATATGTGCTCAAGATTCTGCCAAGGCTCCAAGGAAAGGATCCCTCAAGCTTGTATACCCTAAGCTAACTTGCAAACACCTCTTCTTGCTATGGAGATTACCACCAAATGACTCAAAAACCCTCTATCCTACTGTTGCTGGCCGTAGGCTTTGAGAGAGAGAGAGAGAGGTTTTTTTTTTCAATTTTGCATGTGTTGAGATGAGTGATGGATGAGTGTAAGACTAGTTAATGTGTGTTTATTCTCAAGAAAGCAAGTGAGCCAATAAGATCAAATGGGGGGGCGGCGGCCGAATTTTAGTTTAAAAAGGGTCTTCCCCCCTTAAACTAATCACACATTATTTTAACTAGTCTTCTACTTAGATGTACAATTATCCTTTTAACTGTATAATCCATACACTCCTATTATTAATTTGTGATTTTATCTAACTTATTTAAATAACATTACAAATGATATCATTGAAGAAAATATTCTAATAAGTTGTTCCATCTCATATGCAACTTATTTAGAAAACCTATTTTCTAAATTTGGTGTAAATATTTAATTGCATGATCATATCATCTATTAAATATTAATTGGTGTTTGCTAAGCTTGTTCTTGGGTATAACTCGACTTGGATCATAACGT
>BJCN01147410.1:0-13686 GCA_018326445.1 Flaveria brownii
TCTTGTACTAAATCCGCTGCGAATACAACCTAATTGATCAAACTAAAGGCTGAGATCCTTTCAAATATCCTCATCTGTTTGAAGCAGCGCCTGCTACCAGCGAAGGTAATGATTAGATTTCGGGACGAAATTTCTTTCAACATGGGGATAATGTGGCAACTCACTCTATTTCAATATGCCAATGCAGTAGACCAGTGATGTAACACAACTATGTAACGCAATTTTCTTCGACGAAAATTCTTTCAATATGGTGATAATGTGACATTCGGTAATTTTCTGTTACCAAACTTTATTAGTTCCGTTAGGTCTTGCATACACGTGTCGTGAGCACACACTAGTTGTCGTTGAACGTTATTGACTTAATAACATCTAACAATGATTATCAAATAATAACTTGATTAATAATGTTGAGTATTAATTGTAGTTATGTGATTTATAAAGTTTAAGTATTATTTGTGAATTTTACTTAATCACGTGACTACGTGTAATATATATTTCATGAAGTTGTTATTAGTTGAAAGATGTTATGATTATTATTATTGATTAATAATATTTGTAGTTTGTAGTTACAATTGTTAAAAAAATGCTAAAGAGATTAACTTTTATAAAAGTTGGTTAAAAGGGGGTTTATATGGAAAAATCTATTTTTGTAAAGTTGAAAAACAATCCCAACCCTAGCCAAAACCCCCATTCGGCCGTAACTTTTCCCACACACCCCTTTGATTCGAATTTGATCCAATAACAAGTAATAGAAGTCGATTTTGATTGAATCCAAGCTGTACAAGTTGATTTCAAGAGCTAATCATCATCTAAACACACCGAAAGGTAGGTTTTATCAAGTTGTTTAGAGTTTTTGATTATGATAGAACCCTAATTCTAAATTAGTGAAGAAAAGATGAAATTGATGATGATTTGATGATGATATGATGTTAGTTAGGTTGTATGAATGTTAATCTAGGGTGATTGTACAAGAAATCCATGATTTTGATGTGTATTTCATACCTTACTACTAATAGTAACTTTTATGCATGAACTTGATGAATTAATGATGGATTGATGATGTAATGATGTTAGTGATGTTGTATGAATGTTAATCTATGTAGATGATGCAAGAAAATCATGATTTATGTAGTCTAGTTCATACATTGCCAAAAGTGGAAACTTTTATTTATGAAGATTTGTGTTTGGATGAATTGTAAGTGTTTGATGGATGCTTATGATTGCCATGAACTAGATAGGGTTTGTTATTGATGAATTTGCATTGAAATTTGATGAATGTTGGGTTTTGGATGTTACCTTCCCGAAAGGAGAACTTTGTTGATGTAACTTGTGAAATTTTGTGAATTGATGATAATCATAATGTTATGAGCATGCTAGATTGCACATGAAAGATGACAAATGTGTTGGAAAGTGTGAATTGGGTGTTAAGTTGAGTTTGGATATAACTTTCATAAAAGGGAAACTTTAATTTTGAAGATCATGACATTGTGAGTTAGACATGTTTATAATGTTAGGATCATGTTAGAATGTTTCTGGATGATGTCTAATGTGTTGGATTGTGATGATTGGGCCTTCTTGAAGAATGTGCAAGTGTACATGTTATGTGCTATGATGAATTGTCATTATCTATTATTATAATGCTAATGTTTTACTTGTATGATAAACTGGATTAGCATGAAAAGCATGATAAGCCTTACATGTTACAATGTGGCTTATGACAACAACTTGCATAGTAATCTGGAATGGTACATTGAATGATTAGTGGTTATATTAGACCAAACAATAACTTAATTTGACATGTCACCAACGAGTCAAACAGGTCAACTGGGTCTAATGTGTCTTGTCTTCTAAAAACCTTGAGCCAAAGTGTTATTGAGCACTTAGGGTTGTTAAAGATTCTGTGTACACGTACTTATGTACTTGCGTGTTCTAGATAATCTCTGAAGGTTGTCTTTCCGCTCACTGTTAGCTTTTATTATCGTTCGTTTGCACACCAGGTGAGTTCATGCCCCACTTTTTATACACTCTCTCTCTTTCGGGGGAGATAGCATACTTGTTTACAAACACATTACTACTGTAAGTTGTGTATAGTGTAATGTAGTGTAATATACCATGAAAGTCCTCACACTTTCGGATCATTAATATTTGTAACTAGCGGGAAATGCTGGGTAGTACTACTAGGCCTGACAAGCCCCACCTGTGCCACTCTAGGTCTGACGGGTGCAATATTGTCCTAAACACAAACATAATCACAAATTGGTAGGTCATGATAGGAGGTAAACAAACAAAACACATGTCAGCTTCGATCGTGAAATCACTATTGTTATTACTTGTGAACATAGATTAGCTATCTATTTCAATGCACCTCTTATGTTTTACAACTATTACTGTTTATGTTAAACGCAAACTCTTAAACTCTCCAACCATTATGTTGACTCTTTTAGTATGCTATTCCCAGGTTGAGGTTAACAGCTGTCGTAGGATCACGCACGGGTCAACCATATGCATTTAGAAAACTGATGTTGTTTACTTTTTAAATGGTTTATATTTGGTTAAATCGTGGTTTGGCCCATGTTTTGCCAAGTTACATTTCTAGTACTTTGAGTTTAACTATTTATAAAAACGCTTCCGCAAATGTTTTAAAGTTACAAACTCTGATTTATTTTATACATCGCATATAGTGTCGTTCTGAGTAACTAATGACTGGGATCCTGATTTGTTTACACGCCTCGCGGTAAAACCCTGCATGTGGATTTTAAAGGTGTGACAGATTAGTATCAGAGCCATTGCTTATAGGGAACTAGGTTGCATACCCACTAGTCTATAACCATACACAGTTAGTTAGTTATTTGTTGCTTATTCTATTACTGTATACTCATTGGCATACACATCACGTACCCTGTAGTATGCCATTATCCTCACAAGCTATGGGTAAGAGACCAGCAGGTTCTGATTCCCCTTCACGTTCTGGTTCCCCTCCTCCCCCTCCTATACCCGACTGAACATCTGAGTGGCCTCGACTCGACTACCTTCCCGAAGAGATGGATTGGAATCAACCTTTCGCACTTATGGAACACGATGACCCATGGGATTGGAGCTATTATCCTGATTATGCGGACCACATGATGTATAGGGAACGCATGCCTACTAAGAAACCAAGGACTAGGAACAGTTCTGAGCAATCTACACTTTCCCTCCCTTCGATAAAACAATCTACCGGGTAGGTGATTGCAGCTTTAGTTGTTGCCTTGGACACAGAGAACTACGCACTCAGTGGCTTACTGGGTTGGTCGCTGAACTACGACATCAGTTGTGAGAGACAAAGAAAGAAGTGGTAGAGGTGAAGGACCTACAATATAAGTGCTATCAACATCAATGCACTTTGACTGATAGGATGACTCAGACGATTCACTGATCAGAGGCTAGAGAAGACACCAGACATGATCATGGGGTGAGATTTGTTGCCTTGGAGGCACAGTTCGCGGTGATGCACATAGTTGTGGAACCTAAGGCGGAGCCTGAATAGTAAGAAGAGTCTGAAGAAGAAGAGGAAGAAGCCCCGGAAGACGAGGAAGAGCCTGAAGAGATGGAGGAAGACAGTGATGGATCCGATGTTCTAGACTGATTCTCACTTCCATTTGACTTAGACTGTGTAGTGATTGCTTTTAAAACCTATATGGGAAGGGTTGCTTCCCACCCAACTGAAAAACTAAATATTTTGATATTGATTGAATATTTTGTGAAATGGTTACAATTTATTTATCTTTTGTTTTTATTTTGCTTATAAATGTTATGGTTGATGAACTGCTTTATTTTCTTACTATTTACTATGCTTTAATGAGATGAATATGTTACATGTTGCTCATTTTTGTGTTTGTGAATATAAAGTGAAAATGGAAGCCAGTGGTGGATGACATGGTCGTGAACATGGCACTGGACATGGGCGCGGAGCGAGGGCGGTTAACATGACCCCTGTAGAACTGACTACTCTGATCAATAAGCATGTGCAGGCGGCAGTGGTTGCAATGCACGCTGCACAAGTGTCCGCTGCACGGCCAACATGTAAATGATACAAGTGACTTGACAAACACGCTAGTTTCTTGTTTAAACCATTAAATTAAACAATTTTTATTTTTTGAAACAGGACCCCCACCCTATATTTACAAAAGTTTCCTGGATTGTAAGCCTCATACCTATAGTGGAGTTGAAGTGGCGGTAGGACTGGTAAGATCTTTAGAAGACTGAATCAGTCTTCGCCTAATGCAACTGTCCGCCGGTTGATCAAGTAAAGTAAGCGACCGGGACAGTAGAGGGCGCATCACTCAATTGGTGGAATGCCTAGGTACAAATGTTGGGTCAGGCGATGGCCAACGACTTACCTTGGGATGAGTTTAAGACAATGATGACTGAGGAGTATTGCCCTCATGATGAGGTGCAAAAACTGGAAATGAAGTTGTGGCAACTGAAGATGCAAGGTTATGAGATTGAGGCCTACAATACCAGGTCTCACGAGCTGACAACATTGTGCCCCGGGATGGTGACCTCGATGCACAAAAGGATAGAGTTATATCTGCGTGGTTTGGTTCCTGAAATCCAAAGCATGGTCACTGCCTCCAACCTGCCTGCAATTCAGCAAGCTATTCGGTTGGCTCAGAAGTTGACTGATCAGGTAGTGGAGCAAGGTAAACTGCCTAAACAGGGTACGGTGATGAGTGAACCAGCGGTGGCGAGTGTATCGGACAATAAACGCAAGTGGGATGGTCCAAACAACAAAGGATCAACTTCAGGAAACCAGCAGCAATAACAACATTAGCAACAATCGAGGAAGTTCGACAACAACCGAGGTTTCAATCAAACCGCCACTACCAACCAAGGACAAGGAGCATACGTAGGGAGGTATCCTAAGTGTAGCCATTGCAATTACCATCACACTGGCAGGTGTGATAAATTCAAGTGCAAAAGATGTGGAAATTTGGGACACACGGCGAAAGAATGCCGTGACGAGCTGATGAAAAAGCCACAACAACCACAAGAAACACCTAAGGGTTGTTTTGAGTATGGGAAAGAAGGTCACTCCAAAATGAACTGCCCTTAGTTGAAAAAGAATGGCAATGACAACAGGAATAATGGAAACAATAATAATGCTAGAAATAATGGTGGCAACAATAGTGGAACAAAAGGGAGAGCATTCATCATTTCAGGTGAGGCTCTAAACGACCCTCCTATAGTTACTGGTAAAGTTCCTATAAATGGTCGATATATGACTGTATTATTTGACACTAGAGCCGATAGGAGCTTTATTTCCACCAAGTTTAGTAGCCTTATGAACGATACGCCTTCTACATTGGATTTCCCCTATACCGTAAAGTTAGCCAATGGTAAACATATTCACAAAGATTGTAAGATAGAACTGGCAGGACACGTTTTTAACATTGATCTAGGAATGGATTGGCTATTCGGAAAGCAAAGCAGAGTTAGTGTGCCATGAGAAGATTGTACGTATTCCTCTTGAGAATGGAGAAATTCTTTCAGTCAAGGGTGAAAGGAGTGGTGCTGTGATAGGCATCATATCAATCATGAAAGCCTAAAAGATGCTACGTAAAGGTCGACTAGCTATACTGGCCTTGGTAACTAACAAGAAACAAGAGGAAAGGAAGATTGAGGGTATTCTAGTGGTTTATGACTTTCCAGAGGTGTTTCTAGAGGACTTGCGTGGATTACCACCTCATCACCAAGTGGAATTTCATATTGAGTTGACTCCCGGTGCAGCCCCGATTGCTAAAGCACCTTATCGATTGGCACCGAACGAATTACAGGAGTTGTCTGCACAACTTCAGGAGCTGTTAGATAAGGGTTTTATCTGACCTAGCTTATCACCTTGGGGAGCCCCTGTCCTTTTTGTTAAGAAGAAGGATGGAACATTTCGGATGTGCATTGACTACATGGAGTTGAACAAGGTCACAGTCAAGAACCGGTACCCCTTACCTCGTATTGATGATTTGTTCGATCAACTTCAAGGATCAAGTTACTATTATAAGAAGGTATTCAGGACCTGCTATAGCCATTATGAATTCTTGGTCATGTTGTTTAGGTTGTCTGATGCACCAGCGGTGTTCATGGACCTTATGAACCACGTGTGCAAACCCTACCTTGATCAGTTTGTTATTGTGTTTATCGATGACATATTGATCTATTCCAAGACCAAGGAGGAACACGAAAAGCCCAAGGAGGAACAAGAAGAGTATCTATGATTGATCTTAGAACTATTATAGATGGAACAACTATATGCTAAATTCTCTAAGTGTGACTTCTGGATGCGAGAGGTGTAGTTTCTGGGTCACATTGTGAATGAGAAAGGAATCCATATAGATCCTACAAAGGTGGAAGCAATTAAGAATTGGATCACACCTATGATTGTTTGATGTCGTTGCACTTATTTTAGTAGACTGATAATGGTGGGTATTAAACCGTCTATAGCATTGCTGGGTGTGTGGGGAGACTGTTGACCTGCATTTTTTTAGGCTTTATTACATGGATATGATAAGCTTTAACGTAGGTTATGATTTTGAATCATATGCATCATTGGCTTGGAAGATCTCGAGGTTGGCAGGTTGTTACCTACAACCTTCTACGGCTATGATGCCATGATTTTGTCTATGCTCCGGAGTATAACCATATGTGATATGCCCCTCTACGTTTGTTAGTCTATGATGATAACGTGTTAAAATATGAGATGTTGTAAACATTGGATTACATGAATTTATCCAAGCTTAGCATACACCTGTTTACTATTGCGCGCAACGTGCGCAAGGGTGCAATATAAGTTAATATTTATCGACAAACATATTAATTACTAAATATTGGAGCGTGCATGCTGTAAAATTCCATGCATTTTTAGTTATTTTTACATTTTCGTCATGGACATTCTAGGGAACGATCGGGGAAACCCAACCCTAGATGGAGACACAACCTCCGGTCTCGATAAGAAGTTAAACTTTGATTTCGTGAAAATTTCCTAGGATTCAACGGGTTACTTTGTTTGAATGCAACTTGTATTATATCATCCATAATGCATGTTGGTGGAATACGAGGATAACTTAGTCAATACCATACAAAACAAGGAAAAACCAAAAACAATGATGTGATACTGACATGACAGCCTGGGAACCGAAGAAACCTGGGACGACTCTCACCCTTCTCATATGCTCTTCTTGTTCGATTACATGGAGTTCAAGAAACATCAAGATATATAACTCAAACCAATAGCCATCTCTTAGATAATAGAAGACATGACAACAATGTCTTTTCTATGATGAAGAGAGCCAATAAAAGCACGAAGACATAGTTTAAAAAGAAAATATGTAAACTTAATCTTGATGTTCATTTCTAAATTTGAACTTCTATTTTGATGGACTAGTATTTTCTTTCTCTCTCTCTCTCTCTCACGCACACATTATTTTCTCCCTCATTGACTTTCTCCACCCACCACCACCGTAAAAATCCCTGATCCAGACTCCAACCACTACCATCCGGCCACCACCATCACAAAACACATCTCATCACCCTTAACCAACGATTTCTTAAAGCGCCACAAGCCCCTCCACCACCAGCAACCACCACTAGTATGGTTGCTTAAAAAGAATGTATGTAGAACCAAGCCATCAAGTTTCTGAGGTTGACAGTAATGGAGATGAGAGATGAGGATTATGGAAGTAACCAGACTATCGTAACCATCATCCAAATCAGGATCAAGGTGGTTATGCTTAACCACCCATTCGCAACAACGTTGGAGGTCAACCATTTAATGGCATGCCTGCCAATCTGGAAGCGCAACATTATGTACTAGCACATGGTGTGGATATTCATTTTCATCCCACCATTGTTATCAATTCATCTCCTATAGTTCTACTAACACAAAAAGGACGAGCTTTTGAAGTCCGAACACAATGCTTAGGAATTCTTCCTCACTTTCATGGACTGGCCATAAAAGAATTCTATTTTCATATATCAGAATTTAAGGCATCATGTAGCACCATTGGTTTCCAAGGTTTTTCATCGGATGAAGTTAAATTGGTCCTATTCCAATTCACCCCTAAAGACAAGGCCAAACAATGGTTTCTATCTCTACCATCTGCAAGTATTCACATATGGGTACAAATACAACAACAATTCTTAGATGAATACTATACTTCCCAAATAAAAAGTGATGCAAGGTGAGCCATTCAAAGATTTACACAACAATTAGGTGAATAATTTCATGAAGCTTTTTGCCGATTCAATAGATACAAAGAACTTGTCCACATCATCACATAGCTAAGTGGGAGTTGACTTCAGCTTTCTATGATGAATTATTACTAGAAGATGCAAGAGAAGTAAATTCTATAATTGAAGGAACGTTTACCTTGAATCATGAAGATGGTGTTTGGGATATAATGGAAAGGATGTGTGCAATCTCCAACAAGCGTGCACAATCGAGCCGGAGAACGAGGGGTTCAAGTATGAAGACAGTAACTAATCAGGTTGTCATGGATAGAATTACAGCCTTAGAAATCGTAATTACGATCCTTAAAGTTGGGAAGAGTGGCGTGGCGAACATATGCAGTGAAGATGAAGTGTGTGACATGTGTAATGATATTGGCCATAATTCGGTCACATGCTACTTGAATTTGGGGAAGATTGAAGAAGTATATCAATTACCAGGACAAGGAGAAAGAAAAATTTATGATATGAATTCTAAAACATATCATCCCATTCTTAGAAATCACCTAAACCTTACATATGATAACACTACTAACCAATTGAACCCGTCTTTTCAGGTACCAAATCAAGGAAGCAACCAATATCAAGGTCGACAATAAGGATACAATCAAGGTGGGTACCAAAGAAACTATTACAATCAAGGGAACTGCCAACAAGGGGGCCAATATCAACAAAGGAATCAACAAAATAAACAAGGTGCTTCCACTAGCAATAGTAATGACAATGTAATCCTTGCGGCGATTCAAGACCTTGCCAAGGACATGAAGGAGTTCAAGCAATTCAAAGAGGTGCAAGAAAAGACCAATGAGGCCAATATAAGTAATTGGGAAAATTAGTTGAACAACTATCAGGAAGAGAATTAGGTCAACTCCTATGTGATACAATAAAGCTCAATATCAAGCCTCAAGTTCAAAGAATATGAACAAAACTCAGTCAGTATCATTCCTAAATCAAAATGTATTGATTATGATTTAGCCCCTCATCCTCAAGTAGTTGCAGGTAACGCTAAGGAAGTTGACGAGGAAGAAAAAGGTGACCCCGGAGCACCAATCATTTCTATTCATGTCAAGAAACTTAAAATCAAACGAGCACTTTTGGATTATGGAGTCGAGTTGAGCATCCTTCTAGGGAATTTATATGGCCAATCTGATTTTGGTTCGTTACATGAAATTGATAAAATAGTGGTGCTTGTTGATTCGACATGGAAACAACCCTGGGGATGGTTAAAGATGTGATAATCAAGCTAGGAGAGTTCTACTACCCGATGGATTTTATGGTGCTTGATTATGCACGAGTAACGACGAATGAGCAACTAACATTAATTTTAGGTCGACCATTCTTGGCATAACCAAAACTCAAATCAATTGCCGAGATGGAATTATCAACATGACATTCGGAAATCGTAAGTTGTACTTTAATGTGTTTTCATAATTAATTACATGTGTAGTTAATAATGATTGTTTTGCAACAGATGCTACTAATGGGTGTGCTCCTTTATATTTTACATGTAAGCGAGGACATCACCAAAGAGAAAGGTTTTGATCCTTACAGCTTTAAGCTTGAGAATGTGGATGAAAATGTGAAGGTGGAGCCATAAAGGAAGAAAATCTAAGATGGAAGGTTAAGATGGGTAAACCGTCGGATCATGAGAATTCAAGGATTAAAGAAGCAATGTTTGGCTAATGCTGGAGGGAACAAGAAGATCTATACAGCCATGTGAAGCAGTTCTTGGAGAAAATCACCCAATACGACCACCTTAAGTGGTTACATGCACGGTATGATGGAAGACCTAAAACTTAGCACTTGCGAGAGGCAACCCGAGAACTTTATGAGTGTGTCCATTAAAAACACTCACGAGACTACAACTCGTCAACTTGGGTCTATCGAGAGGTTTAAAGGCTTCTTGCATATGCTAAATACAATCATGATTCCTACGAAAGTGAGTTTTAATTCTTTTATTAGTTTGTGTGTTCTTTGGTCTAAAGGCGTATTGGTAGCTTATTTATGGGAGTATTTGACAAAAATTTCAGAAGGTTAGGCATGATGATGCAGCGTATCATATGCCGGTTGGGCGTATGATATGATGGTGCCAATTTCAGTACCGGATTTTGAGGAACTTTGAGTCTATTTAAGTATCTAATAGCGTTTTTGAAGGGGAACTTTTTTCAGATGAATATTGATGAACTTTAGGCGATTTTTGGTATTCCAAGGCTCCCCAAATCACCCACAAACATTCTCCAATTCAAGATCGAACGTATAATGAAGACGATGTGTGGCTAGTTCGCTTTGTAATCGCTTCCGGGTGAATTATTCTTGTTAAAAAATACTATTGGTATGTCTGTATTAGGGTTTTATGGTGAACATTGAATTGTTGAATGCAATTAACTTTTGGTTGATTTAAGTAGTTTTCTTATAAATAAAGTTGTGAGCTTGATTATAGTTTCCAGTTTTCTTGCATCGTTAACTCAATAAGACTAGTAGAAAATTTGATATACGTAAATTGGTAATATTGTGAACGAACAAGTCTTAAAAGATTGTTTATTTGTTATCACTTTAGTCAAAAGTTAAGGTCTTGAAGTATCGTTTGTTCAAATCCTAATGAAACATATTAATTGTTGATCTTGTAGAATTGAAAACTCGGAAGTGATTATATTTCCATTAATTAGTAAATGCATATCAACGTTCGTTGCTTTTTGCATTAGTATTCTAGAAATCACTCAAAGTTTTTGTGTCTTTAATTTAATCGAGTTTTGTTTGTTAAACACTTTCCACAAATTCCCTACGGAGACGACATTACTTAAGCTTATGCAATAAAGGTAGCTAAAACCAATATATTAGCTTGTTGTGCTCGAGTCTTGACAACCAGGTCACCATCTAGCATGGTTGAATTAATTAGTGGTGAGCAAATAACTGACTTAACTGAACCATAACCAAATAACCACATCAATCGAACCATGTTAACCAAACCGAACAATTAACCGGTGATTCGGTTAAGGCATAACCTATTAATAGCGGTTCAGTTTAGGTTTTGATGAACAAATTAAACGTATTAACTACACCATACCGAATGCAATTAATGTACAATAAATTTACAATACTCCTCATGATTTACTAGATTTCCATACATACACTTTTTTAATTCACATTTATAAATATATATTTACACAGTGGGTTCCGTTATGTATAGAATGAACGTCATAAACAAGCAGAAGCAATGTAAAATACGCGCATACATTGTTGTATGCACATCTCAACTTCGGTTTCGGTTTTAGCGAGACCTTAAAAACGAATCGTATCATGAACACTTCTATAAAATTAGTCCAAACCTAGCTTAACAATAATTTATTAGTTAAAATTTTTGTTTAAATACATATGTTAAATATATTGGTTAATTAACCGAAATTAACCGGCGGTTAACCGAAGTGTCGGTTACGGTTAAAAAAATGGTATTAGCCGAACTAGCAATTTAGTTGTAGAAAATGGTATTAACCAAATCATGCACACCTCTAGAATTAATCACTTGAAACCTAATCTTTTGTCACAGAGTTGTCTTTCTAACTCTCGTGCGAAGCTTAAGACCTTTCTAAGTTCAGCCTCTAGGACCTAAAGTTAGTATTAAGTTGTGTTACTATACATAGATGTTTGCAAGCTCGAAATACAGACAATTCTGTATTGTTTACAAGAGTTAATTAGAAGTGCTTTATACAAGTGCTTTACAAGATTTGTGTGAGTTTTTAGGTGAATGAGAGTAACCAGTCCTATTTATGCTAGTTGGTTAGTTTCTAGATGCTTCTAACCTAGATGTTTCTATACACTTCATGTATGGTTGATTTGTAGAATCCTCCTACAAAATACCCATCAATCTAGGCCACTTCAATGTCATTCTATAACTGATCTATATACTTCATTTTGACGCTTCTTGGCCCAAAATGTTTTAGGCTGTTTCGGAGTTCTACGCACAACCCTAGATGCCTCTATATGCATCCGGAAACCGAAAAATCTATATCTATACTATATAATATAAGAGTAACTAGAATGTCACATGCCACTCTCATGTTACTTCTCAAAAAAATTCCCACCTAAACTAATATATTATTTTAGTCAATTTTTTTATTTTAAGAAACTCAAATAATAGTAATAAATAATAATTCATTTTGTTTTAAAATTAATTTTTTATATTATCAACTTCATTGTGTAATCATATCGTTTTGTACTATACTTATTTTTATAGCTAAATAAGATTAAATTTTAAAAAAAACTAAAAAGAAAAAAATATTTATTGATATATTACTTATATTAGGTTAGTGTGATTTTAATACATATGTTGGTGGCGGATCTACGTGAAAAGAGAGCAATTGTTCAACCAACTAAGAGAATTAGATCTACGATCAGATGGGGCCAGCTCAAAGATGAAAAGATTACCATCTTTAGAGATAAGGTCTTACCAATGAGCAAGACTGGGCCATATGAAGACGCAAACAAAAAGTGAAAGGATATGGCAACTAGAGTCATTCAAGCAGCTAAAGAAACTTTTGGAGTTACAACAAATATGACAGTCAGTCATAAGTAATCCTGGTGGTGGAACAAAAATGTACATGAGAAGATAAGAACTAAACAACAAAATTTTAGAGAGCTTTTACGCTGTAATAATGAGGAAGAACAAGCACAACTAAAACATAAATACATGGAAGCCAAACGAGAGGCGAAAAAGGCTGTGTCAGAGGCAAAGAACACGGCGTATGAGAGGATGTATAAGCCATTAGAGACGAAATAAGGAGAGCATGACATGTTTAAGATTGCTAAGGCAAAAGAAAGTAGAAGAAAAGACTTGAGAATGGTGAAGTTTATAAAGACTAGGGATGGAAAGGTCTTGCTGAAGGAGAAAGATATCAAGGTGAGATTGAAAACTTACTTTGATAACCTTTTCAACATAAGAAACCCTAATCAACAAACTGAGATCGATAAAACAATTCAAACAACGCAACAAAACAAATGTTATTGTAGAAGCATCACAGTCGACGAAGTTACGAGAGCTCTGAAGAAAATAGGAAGGGCTAAGGTGGTAGGGATAGATAACGTACCGATTGAAGTGTGGAAGTGCCTGGGAGATGAGGGCCTGCAATGGCTAACAGACTTATTCAACACTATCTTTAAGACCGGCAAGATGTCAGAATAGTGGAGAAGCAGTGTCATAGTCCCCATATATAAGAAAAAAGGAGATATCCAATGTTGCACAAACTACAGGGGAATAAAGCTATTGATTCACACGATGAAGCTATGGGAAAGAGTTATTGACGCGAGAATTAGACGCGAAACCCAGATAGCGATAAACCAATTTGAATTTATGCCAGGACGCTCTACAACAGAAGCCATACACGTTATAAAGAGGCTAATGGAGAAATAAAGAGAAAAGAAAAGGGACATCCA
>BJCN01147414.1:0-11568 GCA_018326445.1 Flaveria brownii
AATAAATTGTTCCATCTCATATGCAACTTATTTAGAAAACCCATTTTCTAAATTGGTGTCAATATTTAATTGCATGATCATATCATCAATTAAATATTATTTGGTGTTTGCTAAGCTTGTTATTGGGTATAACCCGACTTGGATCATAATGTACTAACCACATCAATATTCTAAGTGTCTTGGGCACATAGAATCCTACAAAATGGAATTCACCCGACATTCCATGTATCTCATATGAGAAAGTACTTAGCTAATGAAGATATGATTGTACCACTGGATGATATTGAAGTGGATGAGCTGCTCAATTATGTAGAGCAGCCAGTGGCAATCGTTGATCAGAAGGAAAAGAGATTGATGAATAAAGTGGTTCCACTGGTGCGAGTGTAGTGGAAGCACAGGAAGGGTTTGGAGTCTATGTGGGAGACTGAGGAAGAGATGAGACAGCATTACCCACAGTTATTTGAGGAATGATAAGTTTCAGGGACGAAACCTCTAGGGGGTGGACTTGTAACACCCGAAAATTTTATCATTTGAAGAGAAAGAAAAGAAAGGAAAAGTATATTGTAAGAAAAGAAAGGAAGCTAAAGTGGAGGGGGCTAAGTGTAAAAAGGTACAAAACTTTATTATTTTATAATATAAAGAGCATATCAACCACTTCATATCTGCTTTTTCGACCAAAAAGAAGAGGAAGAAAGAAGCAGAGATTTCTCTTGGTTCCAAGCAGAAAAAGAAGCTGCTCTTGACCTAGGTAAGTGTTTTATACATAATTGGATTCGGTATTGATGGGTTTTGACCATGTAGCCGGTTTATACATGTTCTCATGTGTATGCATGTGTTCGGGTTTGTGTTTTTGGAAGTGTTTAGGTGTTAGAAACATCTGCAAAGTTCAAGTGGAAGATTTTAAGCTTGAAAGCAGCTAAGGTTAGTTTCTAGACCCCACATTTTACACGTTTTTAAAGATTTCTGGGGCTAAAATGCATGTAAACCATTTTTAAAACCTGTGTATGTGTGACCGTACGTAATAATGTGTGTATGTTAGTGTTTTGTTGTTGTGCATACTAAGTTATGGCTTAAATGGTAGTAGGAGGCTTAGAAAATGTTTAAGAAGAGATTGCAACAGAAAAATATGTTAGAAAGATGTATGTTGGTGTTCATGCGCCCAAACAGGGCCCATGCGCCTAAGTTTTGCCTTTGAAAGATTATAAGTATGGCCATGCGCCCAAATAGGGCTCATGCACCTGAAAATTTGGCTTAAAAGTTTAAGTGTAGGTTGATGCGCCTGAACAGTGCTTCATGTGCCTAAGTATTTGGATGAAATGCCTAAGTATGGGGTGATGCGCCTAAATAGTGCCCATGCGCCCAAGTGAGAAATGCCTACATAGTGGAGAAACACCCAAACATGGCTAATGCGTCCAAATAATTTCCATGCGCCTAACACAGAGAAATTTTTCTGAAATTTTGAGGAAAAACAGAATTTTAGGGTTTGACCCTAGTTTGATTTTTGGGCTGTTTTGGACTATTCTAAGCATGATTATGTGAGGGTATGCATAGAATAATTATGATGTGATAATGAATGTGTTATAAGCATAGGTGCATGAGATGTTATCTTTTATTGGTTTTCAAAACGTATTTATATTATAATATAATATACGTTAAGTATTATGTTATTACTTTACGTAGTATGATAAATGTGTGAATGAACGTAAAGTATAACATAACGAAGTGAAAGATAACAAAGATGAAAAGTGAAATGTAATGAAAGAAAGAAAAGGCTTGCAAGCAGATTTAAAGGAGGATCACAACTCTTTGTGAGTTGTTAGCTCAATTGTGTGTTTTATAACGTGCGATTTTAACCCATGAGGGTTCACACACAAAGGGATCAGTCTTGGTGACTGAACCCATAGTACAAAACGGGATCCTTGTCATTCGACCCCGGGCTTTGTGCCAAGATATGATACGACTTTGTGCCAGTTAAAACAGGGCTTTGTGCCTAGAATGGCGGCTTCAGGACACGGGCTTTGTGCAAATTAGTAATGGGGCTTTGTGCTCGGAATGGTGGTTTCGGACCACAATGGGGGAAAAGCCTGACAGGATCTAGAATTAGTACGAACGAGCGAAGTAATGAAGTATGAATGATAAAGTACGAAATGAATGATAACGAAGGATAGGATAAAGTACGAAACGAACGATAACAAAAGATAAGGATAAAGTACGAAACAAACGATAACGAATGAAATGATAAAGTATGAAACGAATGAATACGTGCGATAACGAATGAACATGTGTTAAAGTAAAGAAAGTCTTTATATGAAAAGAGTATTTTGCGTATGAAATGTGTAAGGTATTTTTATATACTAAAACTAGAACTCACTCAGCAACCCTGACTTTTATGCATTTTCAGTTGACAGGTAATGGTTGCTGAGGGTGGCACGCGGGGAGGCTACTCGGCAGGGCAAGATTGGCATCCATTCACACATGTTATTATTGTTGTTTTGTAATCCAATCAATGAAAGTGTTCTTTTGTAGTTTAAACAATGTTGTATTGCATAACAACAATAATTATAAATAAAATGAATGGTTTTTGTTAATGACTTTCGCTGCATTGTTTTAAGAATTATATTATATTATGTATGAATGACCAACTGTGAGGTTCCCGGAACGGGGCCTTACAGCTTTATGCCCAACTATGGGGTATAGCTTATGACAGGATCTGGATAGAAATGAATCCAAAAGTGAAAGATGATGGAAAAGTGCAAAACAAACAAACACGTGCGATAATGGAATATAAAATTGATATACCTTGATGTATGTACGATGAATGACCATGTACGAGAATAAAGAAAAGGTTTTAAACGCATGAAAGTATTTTAATTTATGCATTTTCAGTTGGCAGGTAACTTGTTGCTAAGGATGGCACGAGGGTGAAGCTGCTTGGCAAATAAAGACTGGCATTCATCTTATGCAGAAATAATTTTTTACCTTGTGATGCAGCTAAGTGTCATTTTGTAACTTTAACAACGATGTATTACTTGGCAAAAGTAATTATTAATGCATGAAGTGGTTTTTGTTAAATTATTCCGTTGCGATGTTTTTACGATATTCTATGAATCTTAATTTGTTTTAAATATTATGCGCAATGAATGTCGAACTGTAAGCGTCTCGGGAACGGGGCCTTACAAGTAAACTCTGGTGATGTGGAGGAAAATAACATCAAATACCAAACGACCATGGTGGTTTACATAGCCAAAAACTTTATGAGAAGAACAGGTAGAAAGATGTTTGGTCTAAGCAATAACAGTAAAATCAGTTTTGATAAGTCTTCACTTTGCTGCTATAATTATGACTAACCAGGGGCCAGGGTACTATGCTTAAGAATGTACAGAGCCAAAGTCTAATCAAACTGATGGAAGTAAGAAAAGAAAATAATAACTGTTGGGGTGGAATCATCAAATGGTAAAGCAAGTTCTTTAGATAACAACAAAACACTGGTTTCTTAAACAACTACTAACTATGATTGGTCAGATCAGATGGAGTTGTTGGAAATGAAGATAACTATTGAACTGTTTAAAAAGATTGAAAAGGAAAAAGTAAATAAAACCAGTGATAATCCATTTGGTAAATTTGTGTCTACTACCTTGTTTAATGGTTTATTGAAGCTCCTTTAGAAGGTGACGTTGGTCAATCATTAGAGGTTAAGGTTGACGCAAAGTTGATTTTAACAGTTAAAGAAGAGAATGAGGTTACTTAATATGAGAATGAAGAAATTATGAATGAGATGGTTGGAAAATTTAGGGTTAAGGATGAAGAAGTTTCTAAAATAGTTTTAAATGAAGATATAAATATTTTTGTTACTGTTAGAGACTATTCTAGCATAAATTCTTGAAGATCAAAATGTTTCGACTACTGTTGAGATTGCTCCAGCATATGCTAAAGAAGAACAAATGGTGTAAGAATTTATTCAAAGCTTTCATCATGAATGTTGTTCCTGATATTCCTAAATCATCCATAACACATGTATAGGTATATCATAATCTCTGTTCTTCCAATTGTGTTGAGAAAGTGCAAAAATATAGAGCTGATTATGAAAATCTATTTTTGAAAGCCAAAAAAACTTCAATACTTAAACAATAAATATATAAAGATGAAAAAATTTTTATAGAAAAAAATGATGGTCTTGATTAAACAGTTATCAATTATAACTAAATTTACATGACAAAAAATGTGATAAAAATGACTTGACATAATAAAATGCTGAGCTCGCATTGGAAATAAACCAACTTAAGACTAAGCTTACAGTTTAGGTATTTGAACTTTCATCAAGTTGGTTGAATGTATTTTTAAATTTATGATGACTCAAAAGATTAATAGTGTTAGGAGTGGTGTTGGTTTGCTAATATTGCTCCACCAATCAATCATGATTACACATGTATATGATATCAAAACTGATAAAGTCATGATATATGGTCTGGGTTTTTGTGACAATCGATACTATTTACAACATTTTAAGTATAATACATTGCTTATTTACAACATCAAACAATTATGAACTTCTACAGAATCAAGTTTCACTATCTCCTTATTGATCCTAGAGTAGTCTCACTGATTACCCATGATATATATACTTAAAATAAACTTAGCTAATGCTAGTGAGCTCATGTTATACTATTTACAAAATTAACTTTGACATTCATACAATAAAGGTTGTGATTTACCACAACCACTGGTAGTAGGTTTGTTAGACCCTCTTGGCCATGAAATAGGTGTAAGCATATATTTGATGCATACAAGGAACCCTATCATCTTTTCAGCCAGTTTGATACATCCTATTAAATAAAATAGGATCCCGTATACCCTTACCAACCCGTGCATATTTGTAGGCATTATAATTATTACAAGTACGGATACAACGAGTATATTATCATCTGTTTAACAATTGCTCAATAGTTGATAACAGTTTCTAGTACGATCTTGTAATACTCAGAGTTCTGATATAGTTTAGGTAATCCTAGGTTAGGTAATACTACAGCTAAGTAGTTATTGTTGTGCTTGGATATTGGCTAACACTGTCTTTTTTAAGCATGGGTGATCAATCCGTGCCTAACTAAGGCTAGGCTACCCAAGACCCAACCTTAACAATAACCCTAATGCTTAACAACAAGAATTATACACTACTACTACTTTTATTGATAATAATAATAAAATAAATGATAACATACCTTAAAACTATCTATGACAAGTTGATGTAGAGTCTCCTTATTCGCTCTTCTACTCGAGCTCAAAAAATGGCTAATAACAACACCCAATGGGGCATTGATTACTTGAGATTCTCTTTATAATAGAACCTTCTTAAGAAAAATTATATTATAAATTCAACCTTAATGTTTTTCCTGATCTATGAAGAGGATGATGCTACCAAAAACTCAAGGATTCAATACTGGTTGTCAACTGCCGAATTCTACCAAGTGCTGAACCACTGCCGATCAACAGCCGAATTCTGCCAAGTGCTGAACCACTGCCGATCAACACTGAAAGTGATGAAGTGCTAATTGACTTCTTATTGGCACTCAAAAGGATGAGTTGATGATCAATTGCAACATAGACAAGACTGTCTGTACCAAAGTATATTGGCGACGACTGTGTTCTACCTTTTAGAGACAACATAGTACTAATGCTATTGACTTTTGATATGCCAATCGCCTGTCTATACTGTACATACCTTTTCCTAAACTAGGAATAGATGTAAAGTGATTTATTTTTTATGTTTAGCTTTCATAGTATAAATACCTCTCACTTATATAGTTTTGAGGTTATTTTGTGAGCCCCCTTGTTTATCTGCTGATTGTATTAATTTTTACTCAAAAATATAAATTAAGTGTATACTTTGAAAGAATATCTTGTGTCTATAATATTACTCAAAGTACACGTTTTTATTAAGTATGACAGTTGACTTAGATTCCATATTTGTCATATCTGATCAAACATAAAAGTCTTGTAAAGTCCTTAATTTGATCCAACAAGTGGTATCACAGCCTCGGCTCTTGATTTTCTTGAAGTCAATTTTTAACAAATCATTTGTTTTCTTTCAATCATACTTTCAAATACACCTCTCCCTCATTACCTATTTTCCCTCCAAAAATAATTGTTGTAGTCATCTCAAGTAAGCATGACTTAGGGAATGAAACCAAAACCAAGCCTCGTATGTTTACACCTCATGATTATGATACTTGGAAAATTCGAATGAAAGAGCTTCTAAGGAATCAAGATCTGTGACTTTGGATCTTAATCCTAAATGGTCCATATGTCCCTATGGTCCAAGCTGCTAGTGAAGATGGAATTATGATTTCTAAAGATCCTACAAAGTACTTAGATGTTGATCTGAAGATGATGGATGTAGTCTCTAAAGCATTATGGCTGATCAGGATGAGCCTATCCAATAACATCATTCACGGGCTTAAGAAGTTTACAACTGCTTAAAAGTTGTAGGAATCATTGAAGGCTAGATTTGAAAGAACCGAACACATGAAGGAGAACAAAAGAGATGTTTAATGCAGGAGTATTAAAAATTTAGTTTCACAAGGGGAGAAACCATGACTGTAACATATCTTAGATATGTTGAACTGCTAGACTCTCAAAATGAGGCTGGAGTGAAGATGGAAAATAGTAATATTCTCTGAAAATTCTTGATATAACTGCCGAATGTATGGATAGTTTACACTGTGTCCATAACATGAACTAAAATTCTAAAGACAATGACTCTTGAGCAGTTATATGGCATTCTTATTGCCTACTAGATGGCGATGGATGCAAATGAAGAATCACTCGATAGAAGATCAAACTCCTCAAAGTCATAAACACTTATGGCATCAATTCAAGAATCCTTCCATTCTCAGGCTTACCAAGTCCTAATGGTGACTCACCAAGTACCTGTGATCACCTACCTAGAATCTCCAATTGCTGATCATAGTCTTCACTATCTTTCAGCAGATGGAATCAACAGCCCTCATCATTTTTTCACCAAACTATACATTAAGCTTCACGTTTGTAAGTGAGCAGGCCAACTTCTTCTAACTTCCTAAAAAAGATCTTGAGTGCATTCATCCAGATGATCTTGAAAAGATGGACATCAACTATCAGATAGCTATGATCTCTTTCAGGGCTAAATAGTTTTAGTATAGAACAAGAAGAAAATTTTTAAAGCAGAGAAGATCGGGATTTGGGTTTGATAAAAGCAAAGTAAAGTGTTCAACAACCACCAGCTGGGACACTTTGCCAATGAATGCAAAAAACCCAAGTCAAACCCATCTCCACCAAGCCCATCAAACTACAAACCATTAACAACCTTCCAACACCCCTCTACTTTTGGCAATCAAATGCGTACGTCAGCTGTAGCATCAGGAGAAGAGGTGATTAACTAGAGCTTTCAAGTGGAAGGCATCACCTTATAAACAATGCACTGATGGTAGGAAGCTCAACCTCTTCACCTCAAACTCCTGAGCCTTGTTGTACACCTGAGTGTATCGCAAAAGTAAACATGTACAAAAATCACAATCTAGATCTCATGAAAGATGTGAAATCAATCAACATTCTTTAAAAGGGATTTTAAGAAAAATGACTAGGCTCAAAAGGAAAAGATAATAGAGCGAGAAAATATTGTTTCACAACTAAAACATGAACAAACTAACTTTGAGACCCAGATTGATGATCTGTTGAGCAGATTAAAATCAACATAATATGATTTAACTATAGCTAAAATATATGCTAATAAATATAATGTTCAAATTAAGAAGTTTGAAACTAAAAACTTCCAAAAGCTATATCAAACCAAGATAGGGTTAGGGTAAAATGCTGCGGAACTACTAATGATATACACTACCACATACACCCTTAAGTGTAGCCTGGAAGTAAGAGAGCAAGTATCTGCCGAACCAATCTGTATTGATTCAACCACTGAGAAGTATGAACCAGTGAAAGAAGAGGAAGGAGAGAAGAAAGAGAAGGAAGGTACGAAGGAAGAGATGAAAGGAAAGATGAAAGAAAATCAAAGAAAAACAAAAAATATGGTGATTCAAGAAGTGAAGTTTGTCAAGGAAAACTCATCTTCCAACATTAACAAACCAACTACTGGATTAAACCCCTCTTTCAGCACCTACAAACCATAACAAGAAGACGTTTGAGAAATCTTCACCATTGTAAGGCCCCGATCCTTTAGACCTCACAGTTGGACAACCATAGCAATAAATGTAAAAACGTTACTTAATTCTTAAAACAATGCAGCAGAATTAACATCAAAAGCCATCCATGCATTAAAAAAACTATTGCTAAGCAATACACCTATAATTGTTATCAGTTACAAAAGACCATTTAATTGCATTACAAAACAACAATATTATTAATCAAGAACGTATGTCAGTCTTGTCCTGCCAAGTAGCTTCACCCTCGTGCCATCCTCAACAATGATCACCTGCCAACTGAAAATGAATAAAAGTCAGCGTTGCTGAGTGAGTTCTATTTTTGGACGTATTAAAATACCTTGTGTGTTTTATATACGAAAATATACTTCTTGAATAAAATACATTACTTTCGTATGCGAGCACACATCATACGTACATTAAGACAATATTCATTGTTCATTTCATTCTTTCGTACTTTCATTGTTATCTTTCATCATCATACACATACTTTCTTTTCGTACTTTTCGTTATCTTTCACTTTCTTCTGGTCCAATGTGCAATACCCGTACATTGTGTATGAAGCTGATGCTGGGCCTGAGGTCTATAGATAGACCCTGGACATTATGCATGAAGCTGACCTAGTCACCTAGGGCATGCCACAAGGGTCCCGTCAATCTTTGTTCTTTTCGTACTTTACATTATCTTTCACTTTCATCTAGACCAATGTGTAATACCCCGAACATTGTGCACGAAGCTGATGCTAGGCATGAGGTCTTTAAATAGACCCCGAACATTATGCAGGAAGCTAACCCAGTCATCTAGGGCATGCTACAAAGGCCATGTCAATCTTAGTGATTGACTCTGTGTGCATCCTTCGAGTTAGCTAAACCACATACACTTGAGCTAACGACAACATGGTTGTGCACCTCCATTCAATTTTTGTTTGCAAGCCATTCATTCATTCATTACGTTCTACTTTTCATCTTTGTTATCTTTCACTTCGTTACGTTATACTTTAAGTTCATTCATACATACATCATACTACGTAAAGTCGTAAAGTAATACATAACGTATATTATAACATAATATATACATTTTGAAAACCGTTAAAAGATAACACATCATACACATATACATATCATAACATTCATCATATCATAACCCTCATCATATCATCATGCATACTTTAGACATACACCATCACATCACATCAAAGCCTATCTCAGTCATTTACCTCTTTTAAAACCCCTTAGAAAGTTCTAAGTTCAAAATGGGCATATGGGGCATTTCAAGCTCATGAGCCTAAAATTTTCGAAGTAAAAGAGTCTGGGTGCATTAGCACTATGCAGACGCATGAGCCCTACTTAGGCGCATTTCCACTATGCAGGCGCATGAGCCCTACTTAGGCGCATCAACACTTAGGTGTATGAGCTACTTCGGGCGCATGGGCACTATTTGGGTGTATGACCTACACTTAGGCGTCTGGGCATAAATTTTTAGGAGCATAAGGTACTACTTAAGCACATGAGCTAGTACTTAGTATATTTTGGCAAATTTCTAGGCACATGGGAACTATTTGGGCGCATGAGGCACACTTATGTTTTCTAAGCCAAATTTCACATGCATTGGCCACTTTTTAGGCGCATGGACCATTCTTATACATGTTTCTAAACCATTTTCAGACCCAATCATCATCTTAACATTTACTTAACTTAAATCTATCATCCTAGGCATCTCAGACAAGTGTATAACCACATAACACATAAATTCACACATTCATACATACGGTTGCACATATATCATCTTTTAAAACACGTTACATGCATTTTCAGCCCCAAAGAAGTTTAAAAACATACAAAACCGGGGTCTAGAACTCACCTAATGCAACCTTCAAGTTATACTCCTCCGAACTTGAAGTTACCAAGAGTTCAAATGCCTAAAACAAACCAAAACAAGCAACCAAACAGATAGAACACTTATAAATCGGTTCTAAGGTCGAAAACCCCACAAAACTAAACCGAAAACACATGGAAACACTTGCCAAATGCGGAAATTCTGTCTTTCTTCCTTGAATAACCGAGACCCCAACTGCTTCTTCTTCTTCTTCTCTTTTAGTCAAAAAAAGAAGATGGTGAAAGCATATTATTTGTGGCCATACCCATAATATAATAAAATATTTTGACTTTTGTACTTTTACTCAAAGCCCCCTCCACTTTTTGCTCCTTCTCATTCTCTTCAAGATACTTTTATTTTTCTTTTCTTTTATTTAACTAGAATTTCAAGTGTTAGAAGTCTACCCCCTTAAATAGGTTTCGCCCCCGAAACCTGTCATTCTTCTAATAACTGTGGGTAATGCGGTCTCATCTCATCCTCAGTCACGTAGACTCAGAACCCTTTCGGTGTTTCCACTACACACGCACAAGTGGAACCACTTTAATCTTTAATCTCTTCTCCTTCCGATCGATGATTGCCACTGGTTGCACTACATAATTGAGTCGTTCATCTACCTCGATATTCTCCAGTGGTACAATCACGTCTTCGTCATCTAAGCACTTTCTTAGATGAGATACATGGAATGTCGGATGAATTCGACTTAACTCATCAGGAAATTCTAATCGATAGGCCACCGCTCCTACCCGTGCAATGACTCGGAAAGGCCCTATGTACCTTGGGTTCAGTTTTCCTCGCTTTCTGAGCCGAATAATCCCCTTCCAAGGTGAGACCTTCAACATAAATCTATCACCCACGTTGAACTCGATCGGTCTATGCCTTTTGTCGGCATACGACTTCTGTCTATCATTCGCCGCCTTCATAAAGGCTTTGATCTTTTCTAACTTCTCAGTCATAGCCTCGATCACCTCGATACTTTCCAACTCTTTTTTCCCAATGTCTCCCTAACATACAGGCGTCCTACACCTCTGTAAGGCCCCGTTCACGGGCACCTCACATTTGGTCATTCACCGCACATAAAACATACATTTGTTTAAAACATCACAGCGGAAATTAATTAAAACCATTTCATATATTAATGACAGCTTTTGCAAAGTAATACAATGTAGTTAAACGTTACAAAAGATCATAATTGCATTACATAACAAAAACGTCATTTTTATGCTAATGGATGCCATCCCAAAAATACCAATCAGCTGCTCCGTACCATCCTCAGCAACTCTTTCCTGTCAACTGGAAAATACATAAAAGTCAGCGTTGCCGAGTGAGTTCTAGTTTTATAAATGAAATATGTTACTTTCGTTAAAACCTTTCTTTACTTTCACACGTGATCGTGCATCATACGTACAGATAAAGAATATTATTATTAGCTTTCATTATTGTCACACCCCCGCTGATAGCGGAAACACGGGGATGCGAGTTAGACGGGATCGTCATAACACATGGT
>BJCN01147456.1:0-11886 GCA_018326445.1 Flaveria brownii
CCTATATCTTGTTTTCTATAACAACTAAAAACCTTATTGGAACTAGAATTGATTCCACCCACTCCCTTACATTGTGAAGCTACGACTAGGGTTTGAAGGTCAACCAAGGATGACAAAGGAGGATGATAGTCTAGGGGCGATCTAGTGGGTGTGTTGTCTATTGTTCGAGTCGAGGTGTCCAATGGCGGAGCATTATAGGGGCCGGGGGGGGCCTATTTTTTCGTCCGTATTGTTAAATTTTAGCCCGATAGTGTAATTTTTTGACCCGGTAGCATAAATTTTTATATAAATATCGAGTCCGCCCCCCTAAAAAAAATTAATTTCGCCCCGGCCCCCCCTACGAAAGAGTTGAAGCTCCGCCACTGGAGGTGTCATCATTCGAGAGAGATAACATTGAACATCAATAGAGCTGTTATTTCTTATTTTTGTACGAGAAGTGTCACACGTCTGATAAAATGATCTGATTAACATGCTAATAGAAATAATGTTTTTAGATTTCTTTTTCTTTAGTATTTATAATTATTATTTTTCCCTTTGTCTACTTTTAATAACACGTCATTGTAGTTTTAAATAATATATCATAGTATTAATGTTTCATAATCATTTTAGATAGTAAGTTGGATGTTAAGAAAACCTCTTGAACTCCATTCGAATGTGTTTATAGGAAGTCGGTTCAGGTTATGATTTCAATGGCAAAATTAAATTAACCGGTTAGAGATGAAATAACCCAAATTGAATAACTGAAAGAATAAACAAATAAATAAATAAATAAACAAGCCAAAAACCTAAATACTAATAATTATATAACTTCAAATAGAATAATAATAACATACTAAATGAAAGGAAGGAAAGATGTAATTTTCTTTGGACTAATCTTCTCATTCTCAAATTTTGTTCTTCTCCCTTATCTCACCCAACTAGGGGTGTTTGGGATTACTTATTTTGTTTAAAAATAATTTTTTAAAAGTAACTCTTACTGACTTTTTAAAATCAACTAATTAACTATTTAAAATTAACTTATTAACTTTTTCTTCTATGTCTCTTAAATATACTTATTAAATTATTGTCTTTTCAGAAGTTAATAAATCAAAAGTTTGCTAAAAACTAAGCTTCCGAAACACCCGCTAACATCAGCAAAGATTTGACAACTTCAATCTTAAAACCCAAATAAATGGATCCCAAATCGAAATTCAATCTCACACAAATCCCTCACAAACATTCCCTCTCATGACCCTCTGATTTGATCTTCTACTTCAGGTTAGGAATCGTTGTAGAACACCAGCAGATCGCAGGCTGTAAATCCTCGGTTTGAAGTCGCCCAGATCTAACTATTGATCCCGTATTTGAGGTCTCATTACACATTAGTAGCTTTGCCGGTTCTAGCAATCAATTTAGACATCACGTCTCTGCCATAAACACACTTTCTGTCATGACTTAAAAGGGCAATTGTGACTAGCATTCTAGCTGCGAAGAATTCGGCAGTCAATTAATTGATACATCTTCTGTTAAATTACTTTAGATACTTCACAAATTAATTAAAGCATGTGGATTTCTAAGCTCGAACCAATTTATGATGTTATTCTTGTTAATCATAAACAATACAAGTGCTTCCTACCTATTGTCACTTTCTTATTATTTTTCTTTTTCTTGTTTGTACAGTTAAATTCTCTGTTGCTGTCGAAGTCAAAGAAATTAAAAGTTAATTTAACACATGAATTAAGATTATGGTCATTGAAATTGAAAAAGAAAAATCCAAGAATGTTTTATGTTGATGTGCTTCTTTTAATTCTTACTCATTTTTAAATTTCAGAATTCCTGCAATATTTTTCTTATGAACCATATCAACTAATTGAAGATCATGTTTTATTGTTTTAATTATTCCGAGCACTTCCTAAATTCATAATAAATGGACTAAGATATGTAGGTCCTTAAGTTTTAAACTACAATATAATGTTAAGCATCCTCGTTAACCTTAAGGTTATATTTCCTACTTAAAATAATGCCTTCTATAGCTTCTGTTCTTTTTCCTTCCTCTTATTTGCTTTTATTATAGTGTTGGTTCTACTCATGCCCCAACCTATTGGTCTCAAGAATGCAAAACCTCTATTAAAATCCACAATGCACCAAGTCAAAATATTAGATCAAAAATCAACTATGTTTACTAAAAGCAATCTGATCAAATCGATGATTAATAGATAAATATTAATAAAAATAGGTCAAGGTAAATCACATGTGTAGAAAGTGTTTGTTTAAACCACATGTAGGAACAATTTTACAACCATGTACAAATTTTAACCAAACCAAATAAATTAATATATATGAGAGTATGTTTCTTAAGTTATAAAATTCCTAAGGTAAATAATTAATAAATCTATGAATTTGTACCGGTTGAGGTAGTTTAGTATTTTGTGTTTTAAATCCAATTAACCCATGATTCAATATATTATTTTATTTAAAGTAACCAACAGTAACAACCATAATATTAAGATTTACCGTACTAAATAATTATTGTTATTAATGGGGTTGGGATTTTAGAGGATGACGAATAGGATTGATATGAGATAATTCTGATTTTAGAGCACGAATTACTCGTTGTAGATTTGTAAGCTTATCGGTGGAACTTTGAGGCATTAAGAGCATTAGACACTGATTCAGGTACGGATATTCTGTGCTATTTTTTTACGTGTTTTACTAAAACTTATGCTAGTATTGAAATCACTCCGTTGATCTAAGACTCTCTCGTATGATCCACTTCCTTTTGTTGAGTTACTCTGATGTGTGCTATTGAGCTACTTTTAAAACCATTGAGAAAAATATATTTTTATGATATGGTTGTGAACGTTGGCATTTGTGTGCCATTATTTGATTCTATTCAGTTTAAGATCATTATGTATGATGAACATACTTTTGATGGATGTTGGATTTTTATGTTTTTCCATGCGGTCATAGAACCCTAGATACGTAGACAGGAGCTAGGGATACCGAGTCAACTACCTATAGAGGTATCATAGGCTTGTCGTTGTGGCTACCGATGGCTTGACACTATCCGTGACTGTGTGATCAATTCATATCGTCTCCATATTGTTATGTGATTATGCTCGCGGGAGAGCCTTTGGATAATTTGAAAGGCGTATGGATGCATCTTAGGATTTTGATGATTTGTGTAGTTCGCTGTCGAGTATTGTAGTGCCATACACACCTTCCCATTAAGGGTGCACTGGAGTTGAGACCAGTGTGTCATTGTGATTATAATATATGATATGATATATGACATGTGGCACTGTGGATGTGTATTTTTGAATATTTGATTTCTATGCTACTCAATATCAATAACCCTAACCCTTTGTTGCTATAGCTTTTATTTTTTTGTTTAGTCTGGTGCATGTGGTGGAAATGGATTGGGAAGTTTTCTAAATTCAAATTTTTGATTTTCCTTTCTAATCCGCTGACATTATTATTTAATATATTATTTTGTCTATTGTGATCTACATCCACGCACTGAGCTTCTAGCTCAACCACGGTCTTGTTTTTCGCGACAAGTAATAAGGGTTGATCAGGGTTGTGTGATGAGAGCTAGTAGGAGTTTGAAACACATGCTTAGAGACTTATTTCTTTTATTTCATAAATCTTTGAATTTTTGATGGATTGTTGGATCAAGAAGAAGGTTGGTGCAACCAAAACCAATTCACTTAGACAATTTTTGGTACTACATACAAAGGCTTCCGAAGCTTAGCATGAAACTTCCGAATGTTGTAGAGTTCTTTCGAAGACAAAGTGAAATATCAACTTCCGAAGACAAAACTCTACTCCCGAAGACAAAGATATGCTTTCGAAGATATAGTCTTAAGAGAAGAAATTAGAAGACTGCTTCCGAAGTATGAAGTTCATCAAGTCTTGGAAGAAGCAGTCTCTTCCAAAGTATAAGCGGCCTCGGAAGAACTTGTTTTTCCGAAGCCAACTTAACCTTCGGAAGACACTGCTATGAACCAGTGGACATAAGTATGGTCCTCCTGACACTCTGCTGCAGACCTCTGATATACTGCATAGCGTTTTCTCAAAAGCCATATAGTTGACCATACTTTATTCCACTGTTTACCTTTATTAGGTAGTACAGTTACCAACTTAAGTTAGTAACAAAAGGTAAGTCATGTTATGACTACCATATCTTAGATAATACTTTATCTAAGATACCTTAACTCTAGCATTGTAGTATATGCTTTAGTCATAGGCTCCCAGCTGGTATCAAAGTATATCCGGCTGTAGATAGTAGTATATATAGTTTCTCATTGTAACTCATAAGTATGCTTGTGAGAGTCTTGTAACACTTTGAGTTGAGAAGTAATATATACAAGTATCTTGAAAATTATATCTTTGTGCTTTTCTGCTACTTAGTATATTATTATCAGTTCTTAGATAAGACTCTGCTTAATCTGATTCGAGTGTGGCATTAGTGAGTTGAGAGAAAACCAAGTTTTAAGTGACAAAACCGATCCTGCATGGATGTTTTAGACTTTATAAGTTCATATTTTAATTTAACCTTCATAATATAAGTATTTTTTGGATTTAAAATACTCTGTTAACATTTGACGTGACCTCTTGTTCCACGTTGCGACAGGGGCGTTGCACTACTAGCCCTTTAATCAAATGATTAAATAGCTCGTACTATTTATTTAAGTTGCCATGGTATTTAGCGTGTTGAACTAAATCATTCTTTATATTTTATAAGATATAAAATATATTTGGTTAGCGAAAAAAAAAGTGATTTATACAAAACATATTTGTTGATGTAGTAAGAAATATTATTTGCAAGTTCGGTTGATGTGAAGATGAAATTAATAACAAACACTATGACCCACCAATTAAATGCAAGTCCATTGGACCAGAAGAGGACACAATGAAACCTTCCCACCCATGTTACTTCTTCAAAACTTTGTGGGTCCATCGGTCTTTTTCACGTCCTATATCTATCATTGCAAAAAGCCTAAAATTGCGCATAGGAATTTACCAATTCGTTATTTCTCCCGTAATGAGAATTTTAATTTTTAAGAACCCTTAATTTTATTTTATTTTTTCAAATATTAAGATGGTAAACATACAAAGTCGGTGCATTCTTACGTTTAATAAATGAACGAATATAAATAAATTATATTAATTAATAAAAGAACAATAACAGAGGTAGCTTTGATTCAGTTAGTTCGTAACGTTCAGTAATATATTTGTTCATTCATGTTTGTTTATGATTGTTTACTAAAGATTTTTATATTTATATTTTTTAATATATAACTTTTACTCTAACATGTAAACTAGAGACCTTAGTTGGTTAAAGTTTATATCTCTTTTAAACTTAGCCATTTGAAATATATATATTTGAGACGTTATTTTGGGAATGATATTAATATCGAAAGCTTAAGTCTGTATCTATTTAAAGTGGTTATTTCTAATGTTTGAAATTAAGAGTGTTGATTTTTATTTTTAAATTTAGCATATGTTTGTTGGCAATTGTTTACATTCGTTTATGTTCGTTTGTTTTCGTGAACCGTTCATGAGTTTTTTAACAGACGAGCACAAATGAATATAAACAAGTTGGATTCCACAATGAACAAACAAGAATTTTCGTTCGTACATGTGTTCGTGAACAAAGAAAACGAATAAGACTTACATCTCGTTAAAACTTCTTCATTTGAAACTTATATTTTTGTGAAGTTTATAAATGATGAGGATGGAAATGTCTTGGTGAATGAGAGTGACATCAAGGTGAGATGTAAAACTTACTTCAATAACCTTTTTCAATATAAAGATCCTAATCAAAACAGAGATCGATCAAACAACTCAAACAACTCAACAAAATAAGTGTTATTGTATAAGTATCACAGTCTAGGAAGTTACAAGAGTCTTAAGAAAATGAAAAGGGCTAAGACGGTGGGGCCAGACAACATACCTATTGAAGTGTGAAAGTGCCTGGAAGAAGAGTGACTGTAATGGCTAACAGAGTTATTCAACACTATCTTCAAGACTAGGAATATGCCAAAGCATTGGAGAAGCAGTGTCATAGTCCCCATATGTAAAAAAGGAGATGTCCAAAGTTGCGCAAACTATAGGGGAATAAAGCTCTTAAGTCACATGATGAAACTATAGAAAAGAGTTACGACACGAGAATTAGACGTGAAACTTAGATAGCGATAAACCAATTTGAATTTATATCAGGGTGCTCCACAACAGAAGTCATACATGTCATAAAGAGAATAATAGAGAAATATAGAGAAAAGAAAAGAGATCTCCATATGGTGCTTAACGAGGGGTTAGAACAGTGGAGAGCTACACTAGAGCGCAAAAACTTAAGGATAAGTCACTCTAAGACGGAATACATGTATTGTAACTTTAGTGGTGAGGCTGAAGAGGACACCCTAATCAATATCCAGGGTCTGGCGATCCCACAGACATCTAGGTTCAAATACCTAGGCTCGTAGTACAGGAGGACGGAGAGATATACAGTAATATAGCCCACCGTGTTCAAGCAGGATGGTGCAAGTGGAGAGTAGCATCAGAGATTTTGTGTGATAAGAGGTTCTCAGCAAGACTAAAAGGAAAACTATATAAAGTGACAGTACATCCGGCTATGTTATACGGAACAGAATGTTGACCCATAAAGAAATCACACGAGCAACAAATAGAGGTCACTGAAATGTGAATACTGAGGTAGATGTGTGGACACATAAGACTGTATTGGATAATGAACGACGTGTTTCGGTAGAGGCTGGAGGTGGCTTGTATCACGGATAAAATACGAGAAGGAAGATTAAGACAGTTTGGGCACGTGAAGAGGAGACCGTTCAGTAGAGAAAATCACCTTAGATGGTAGGAGGAGTAGAGGAAGAACTAAGTCGACTTGGGATGAGATAATTAGACGGAATATGGTAGAGTTCCACCTTTCCGAGCACATGGTCGATAATAGGAGTGCGTGGAGGCTTAGAATTAAAATTAAGGACTTCTAGTGGGATCTGTTAGTAGGAGTAAAGGAAAACCTGACCCCTCCCAGATCTTACTCTTTATAAGGATATAGTGTGTATGTTTGTTTATTATTTATTTGTGTGATGTTATTTTGGGAATGATTTAATATCAAAATTCTTAACTCTACATCTGTTTAATGTAGTTATTTCTAATGTTTGAAATTAAGAATGTTAGACTTTTTTTTTTCAAATTAGTATATCTCCTTTGGCAAAGTTTTATGTTTGTTTATTTTTGTGAACCATTCACGAATTTCTTAACTGACGAGCACAAAGGAATGCGAACAAGTTGAATTCCACAACGAACAAACAAGAATTTTCTTTCGTATATGTGTTTGTGAACAAGAAAAACGAAAAAGACTTCGTTCAGTTCGGTTTATTTTTTTATACAAACAGGAATAAAGAAATAGTTAATAAATAGTTAAATATCAATATTCGATAGCAACATATTAAAATAAACATGCGAGTTAGAATTTATGTTATTATTTGCAAAACCAAATAAAGTTTTATACAGAGGTTGAATTAGATATGTTGTGGAGCTTTGTTTCTATATGTTTCTATAAAAAAATCAAAAAATCTCTAATTTTTCTTTTTCTTTTTACCTTAAGGGTATAAAATTAGAGTAAAATATAAGTGTGATTTGTTCAACAAACTAATTATACCTATCTTATAGGCACGATGAAATACTTGGATATTAATATGTCCGTTGCTAAAATCACGTTAAAGCATATGTCAAATTGTGACGGCAATGAATGGAGAACCGTAAAGGAATCCTATGAAGTTTTGTGACAAAAGGGGGCCGGAGCAATAATAAATGAAATGTGAAATAAAGTTTTTATTTTAATAATAATAACTATTAAACATGTCACATGTGTTCCAAAGTTTATTAAAAACTGAGCTTTCACTAATAATAATAAAAACCATAAGTATGTCACAATCAATGTTTTAAAATCTGGATATATAATTTAACCGATTGTTTTACCTATTTTACAGGTTAGTCTAATATTGAGAACTGGATGACATAATAATAATTAAATCCAAGTATACCAAATCCCGAAACATAAAAACATGAAGAACGATACATGGATCATCAAACAAGATAGAAGTGATTTGTTAATTTAAAGTAACGTCACTTAAAGTTAAAGTAATCTTTTGCGAAGAGTTGGCCTTACATATAATAACGAAACTACTTCAAAATTAATCATAACATATGACAATGTTTATAAAACTTAGTTAACATGTAGGAGTAACGTTGCATAAAACATTGTGTAGTATTGACTAACTATTTATAAAAGCACGTTGATTATAATTACAAAAAGAGCCTATTGTAATCATAACTACTAATTATGATAGAGTTAACTACATAAAATATTATCTAACTATCTCTATATATAATAAATGAAAAGAGGTTTGGTCATGTGACAAGATTTTAGTGAATACACTGGCACATGGCATCTTCATATCATACAATTGCCACGTGGCGTTTTATTAACAATATGTTTCTAAAAGAAAATGTTTAAATATTATTTAATTTCTAATTAAACAACTTCCAAAATTAGATTTTAAAAATTAATATTAGAAACGGAAATTTAAAAACCTTAAAATTCAAATTCAATATCCAATTCAATCCAATATTTTATTTAAAAATAACTAACTTAATTAGTTAAAATTTAAAATTTAAAACTAACAATTTGAATATTCAAATGGAGCATAAGTAGTTCATAAATTTTAAATTCTAATGGTAACAATCAATCCGAGTATTTTGGGTTAATAGTTTTAAAATTTAAAAATCTTCTATATTTTAATAATATCGTATAATATTTGTCTGCATTATATAACATAATACCATTATTTATTATATATATACAACAAATATTTTCTGTTTATTGTTATTCCACTATCAAAGATCTTTCAAAATATACGAAATAACTATCAAATTACCTTGCTCAACAGGACATTATCAGTATTAAAAGTAACTTTATTAAGAGATCTTAACATATCACGTCATGATTCGTATATGAAGACAGCCAATGTATAATAATAAGGTAGAAACTTACTCTATTAATTTTATTATGGTTGAGGATGAGATATTATTCAACTAATAGAATTGTTATCTTATTCCTGTAATAGTTATTTTATAAAACAAATTTGCTATATATCCTTAATTTTTTATATTTTTAATTACAGAATACTACAATACATGAGAATATTCTTAATAGATGATTTAATAAGTTTGAGAAGTTAGTCACTGAATATGGTTAAAGATTTATATACAATAAAAATTTTAGATATTTATAAACATTAATATTGTTTTACTATGTATTTGATTCTTTTATTTAATTTACATGTATACATTTATTTAATCGACATTCACATGCATAATATTACAAGCTTATTAACATTAACTGATAATTTATGTTTCTATTTATTTTAAAGAGTAAATTACATGGATAGTTCTTGTGGTTTGGTCAAAATTTTAGATTTGTTTCTTAAACTTTTAAAATTTCAAACATAGTCTTAGACGTTATATTTATCTTTTATCAATGGTCTTTGTTTTGTTAGTTCAGTTACTAATGTTAAGTTTTTATTAAAATGACTATTTTACCTATAAAGATCACTAATGTAATTTACTTTTTATTTAAATAAAAAATATTTTTAAAAATGTTATTTTTAGAATGTTCAGGTTTTTAAATGTTTCTCTAAAAATTTTGATTTTCTAAATATCTCTCTTAAAACCTTTTGATTTTTAAAGGTACTTTTTAAAAGCATTATCCTCTTTATTAAAACCATTTGATTTTTTAAATGTAATTTTAATAATTATCACTTTTCTAAATACAGTTTTTAAAACTATTTGTTTATTGAATGCTTAAAAATACTAAAAATATCGTTTGAAAATGAATTTTTTTTGATAAAGATGTTTAAAATAGTGATTGTATTTTTAATGTGATTTAAAAATAAATGGTTTAAGTAAAAATTCTTTAGAAAATAAATAGTTTTATAAAAACTTTTAAAATTTCAAACGGTTTTAAGACAACATTTAAAAAATGGACAATTTAAACATGTTAAAAGTAAATATTTTATAAATTATGTTATTATAAAATTTTTATTCATGTATTTAAAACGTATTTTATTATATAATAAACATATTAATAACGAAATAATAAAAATATTCAATAATAAAAACTTTAAAAAAAGAAGAATATAAAGCTTTCCTTAATAAAAATAATACTATAGTTTAAAAGGAAAATTAAATGGATAGTCGATGCGAGTAAAATGTCATTTTTATAATTTTTAATATTATTAATTGTTAACTAACAGAAATTCAGACCATAGATGAAAAAGAAAAAAATATTATGAGTCATATTAAAAAAATATTAAACTTTAAGTACCAAATTCAAAATTTTAACATAACATATAGGGATCGTATGTGTAATTTACTCTATTTTAAATTTAAGTTTTTCAAGCCGTGTAACACACGGGTGGTTAGGCTAGTATTATATATTATAAAATCAGATCTAATACATTTCATCTAATAATAATATATAGTGCTACTATGTTCCTCAAACTAGACATCATTTATATCTTTTATCTCTATCTCCATTTTCTGCTATTTATTTTCATCTTTGTTGTAATTTTACTACGGTCTTAAGAAACAGGATTGATGCTTGATTTGAGTGCTCGGTTTTTAAGTTTATGATCACTGTCTGGATTGCATTTGTTATGATTTTTAAATTTAAGATCCGTGCTTGATTTCTAAGAGAAAAAATAAATATAACCTAATTTATATATGTGTACACTTTGCTCTCAAGCAAGATGATAGGGACAAATAGAAGAAAAGAAAAAAAAAAGTCGTCAAACAAAGGGACAATAGGGAAAAAGGATGACCACCAACAATGATCTAACGGCAAAAACGACCGCAGTAGTGTGAGTGGAGAGGAACAAAGAACATAAGAACTCTAAGTGTTAATACCATATAGAATAATAAACATCCCTGAGATATTGTATATTATTAATAAAATATTTATAGATAGTAACTATGTTTCTAAGTGTTTCATTAAAGTGTTTCATTAAAGTCGCTCAAAGTATTTTTGTCTCTATAAAATCACTTAACTTTTACTATGTGTTTCAATCCTAAAATAATTCTAGATAATTAAAAGACAACTGAAACATATATAAATTTTGGTTAATTAGAAGTAAAAAAACTTCTAACTAATTTGACTCGGGAGGTAATAGTGAAGAAAAAATTCATAATATGATAACAATGTTCTAAATTTTTTAAATTAAAATTAAATTGAACAAAAATAATCACTAAATAGCAATCATAATTATATATATATATATATATATATATATATATATATATATTTCATTAGCCTAACTTAATTTTAAAAAAATAACACTTATAAAAATATTACATTGGGTTAAAACACGAAGCGTAAGTTAAGTGACTTTATATAAATTAAAAAAAAAACTTTAAGTAACTTTAATAGAACACTTGATAGGTTCATTTTCTTAAACTTGCCACTTACAAATAAAACATATTCTAATTATAACTCTATTTATAATAAACACTGTCACACCCTCAAAATCCGCGTGCGGAGTTCTACCGCGAGGCGTGTGAACAAACCAGGATCACAGTCAATAGTTACTCGGAACGACTCTATATGTTACATTTCTTATTACAAACCAAAGTTCAAACATTACAATACAGGCGGAAGCGTTAAACAAAATAAACAAACTCAAAATATATAAATAAACACATATATCATTGTCTAATTGTTAGGATGCATGCTCGACCCGTATAGTGCTCCTAAAGCAGTCCAGTTTAATGACCTGAGAATAGCATACTAAAAGTCAACACACGGTTGGTGAGTTCAAGAGT